>JAURVB010008099.1:2500-164077 GCA_033002965.1 Piper betle | reverse complement strand
TAATAGCATGGACCAATTCTTCAGAAATAATACACGTGGCCGGATAAATACGTGCAAACAAATAGATATAAAAAAAACACTAAAATTTAATAAGGCTTGCTTCCTTGGACACTACAAAAATAATATTTTAATAATTAAAAAAATATTACAAAAGAGAAAAAAAATTGTCAATAAAAAAGAAGAGGGATTTTGAGATGGGTTAAACAATAGCGGTAGGAGTCCCTTTTATAGGGAGAGGACTCCTCCCATATCCCCACCAATCCCGATGTGGGATTTTGTCACGTAACAATTCTCTACTTTAACAAAATTTCATACAATTCTCTCACAAATCTAACTTTCGGTAGTGTTGCAAGTTCCATGCTTCAACATATCATCAACATAAAGAAGAAGATATATATAGGATCCATCTTGTAGCTTGCGCAAGTACATACAATGGTCATATTTACTCCTTAAGTACTTTTGCCCTATCTTGAACTTATCAAATCGCTTGTACCACTGTCTTGAAGATTGCTTCAATTCATATAGCAATTTGTCCAATTTGCACACTAGCTTTTCTTTTCCATCAACTTTAAATTTATCTGGCTGAGACATATAGATTTCTCCTTCCAAGTCTCCATGTAAAAATGCAGTTTTTACATCTATCTGAATTAGTTCCAAATCTAATTGTGCCACCAAAGTCAATAAAATTTTGATAGAAGAATGCTTTACAACTGGAGAAAATATTTCATTTATAATCAACTCCTTCCAGCTGAGCGTATGCCTTTAGCCACTAATCTTACTTTGTAGCGAACATTATCCTTGTCAGGAAATCTATCTTTCTTTGCATATACCCATTTGCACCAAATTACTTTCTTTCCCTTCGAAAGACTAGCTAGTTTCCATGTCTTATTCTTTTGAGGGATTGCATTTCTTACACTATGGCAATCTCCACTCCTTGTTTTGAACTTTGAACTACTTCATTATAAGTGGCAAGAACATCATTAGTTGCAGTTGGTGATGTAGAAGAGATCATATCAACATAGCGGGCAAGTTGTTTAATGGTTGCAATTGTTTAATGTTGATGTGGAGGTTCTTGGGTTTGAGCCTTTTCTTCATTTGACTCTTCTTCTACCATGGGAGAGTTATCATCAGTTTCTGCATCTACTTGGATAATTATGTTGCCATCAAACTCCACCTATTTGGGAGTACCATCTGTCTACTTTATATTTTTAGAAGTCACATTTCTCAATATGGTAGATTCATCAAAGGTAACATCCTTACTGAAGATTACTTTCATTTTTTCTGGATACCAAAGACAATAGCCTTTCACACCAGAGGTAATCCCTATAAATATTGTCTTCTTTGCTCTTGAATCTAGCTTTAACTCTTTAACATGGTAATATGCAGTGGAACCAAACACATATAAGGAATCAAACACATAGTAATACGTTGTAGAAGGCTTTCCAGACCATTTCTTCATTGGAGTTTTACCACCAACAGCAGTAGATGGTAAACGATTAATAAGGAAACAAGCATATACCAAAGCCTCAGCATAAAATTCTTTGCCCAACCCAGCACTGGACAGCATACACCGAACTTTCTCCAGCAAGGTTTGATTCATTTGCTCCGCCACCCCATTCTATTGTGGTGTATTTCTGACAGTGAATTGTCTGACAATACCTTCATCTTCATAGACCTTTTGAAATGGATCATTTTTGAATTCTCCACCATTATCTGTATGAAGACGTTTGACTTTTCTACCTGTTTGAGTCTCCACCATCTTTTTCCATTTCAGGAAAATTCCCAACACTTCATCTTCTGTCTTCATCGTATACACCTAAACTCTCCGGGAAAAATCATTAACAAGGGAAACATAATAGTGTTTACCTCCCAATGAAGCTGTCTTGGAAGGCCCCCACACATCTGAGTGAATATAATCCAAAATACCCTCAGTATCATGTATTGTTATACCAAATTTCACCCTTGCTTTCTTCCTTTTGATACAGTACTCGCAAAAATCTATTTTGCAAGCCCAAGCTCCTTTTAATAATCCTTGATCTATCAATAATTTCAAGGATTTTTCTCTAGCATGCCCCAAGCACATATGCTATAACCTAGTTGCTTTTGACTCCTGATCATTAGTAAGAGTTATTGTCGCTGCTGCTTCCACAATAATTGTACTACCTATAAAGTAATACACATTGTTTCTTCTTCGGATCCCCTTCATTAACACAAGTACACTAGAGATGATCCTCATTATCCCATCTTTCGCCCTAATTTCAAAACCTTTTGACTCTAAGGTTCCCACAGAGATGAAATACTTTATCAAATCTGACACATAATGAACACTAGTTAAGATTTTGGTTGATCCATCATGATTCCTCAAGTTAATTGAACCAACTCCATATGTGACAAGAGGGGCATTATTTGATGTGTAGACAATTCCACCCTTTAATTCTTTAAAATCAAAGAATCATTCTCGATTGGGTGTCATATGATAGCTACAAGCAGAATCTAGTAACCATGAACTAGAATTGCTGGTTGATGGTGTGGCAGCAATTGAAAGATTTGAATCTGCATCATCACACTTAACTACATTAGCATCAACCTTTTCCTTCTCAGGTTTGCCTTTGTTTTTTGGCTTGGGACAATTTTTCTTCCAATGCATTTTTCCTCGACAAAAGGCGCATTCATCTTTACTCGGTGTGGACTTTGACTTTGACCTTCCCCTTCTTCCTTTGTTCTAACTCTGCAAACGACCTCTATTCTCAACAAGAGCTTTTGCTTCTGCACTTGTGTTTTCTTGCTTTTCTTTCTTTCTTAATTCATAACTATACAAGGCAGTAGTTACTTCACTAAGAGATATAGCAACCTTCTCATGAAGTAAAGTAGTTTCAAGAAGCTCAAATTCATGAGGAAGTGATCCCAACAACATCAGAGCCAAATCTTCATCATTAAAAGTCACATCCATATTTATCAAATCAGTTACCAGGTAATTGGAACTAGTAATATGATCATTCAGAGAGGTACCATGAACATAATTGAAGCAGAACTATCTCTTTTTCATATAAAGCTCTGTTCTAACTGCTTTTCTTCAAGAATTTCTCCTCTTGTGTCTTCCACAATTTACTTGCAGAAGTTTCTTTAGAAAATGCATATCTCTGCTCTCTAGAAAGACACATTCGAATGGTACTACATGTCAATCTATTTATTGTTTTCCATTCTTTCTCCTCAACATCATCTGGTTTTTCATCTTCAATAGCAATGTCTAGACCTTGTTGAAAGAGGGCATCAATAACCTCACTTTGCCACATGCCGAAATGACCGGTAGCATCAAAAATCTCCACTACAAATCTTACATTTGTTATAGCAATTCTTGCCAAAATTGAAGATGAAGAAGCTGTTAACTTCGATGTGGATTTTTTGTGTTGTCTGTCATTTCTGCTACAAATTCTATTTAATAGCTATCGATGTGGAATGCCAACTAGCCCAAGGAAATTTTTTCTGATGTGGAAGATCAGTGTAAGCCGCAACTACTGAGCATACTAAAATAAACTAGGAGCTCAAAATGTCAATTGGCCTAAGGAAAATTTTTTCTAATGTGGAAGATCAGCGTAACTACAACCACATAGCATACTAAAATAAACCTTATTCTGATACTAATTGTTGTGCATAGTGGGGTAAATGTCCACAAGATAACTAGTTCACTTCAAAATTATCATCTAAGTGATTAGCGTGAAAATAATTGTATTAAAAAATCACCAAACTAGCGTGAAAACCATTGTACTAAAAAAATCACCCTAAGAGCCAAATAAATTTTCCAGGAAAGTATGGTGGGACACTAATCTTCTTAAAAACCAACTCCTAGACAGAATTTTATCAGCTTAAAAACCAACTCCTAGACAAAATTTTATTAAGACAAGTAATTTTAATAGCATAATAATTAATAACTAGACCTAACAATAACTATTAAATAGATATAAAAAGAACACCAGAATTTAACTAAGCTTAATTAAGTTTACGTCCTCGGACACTATAAAAAATATTACTAAAAAAGTGAAAAAGAAGAAATTATTAATAAGAGAAGAGAAGGGATTTTAGGATGGGTTAAATTAAAGGGGGAGGAGTCATTTTTATAGGAAGAAGACTCCTCCCATATCAATAATAATCCTGATGTAGGATTTTGTCGTACAATTTATTCATCCAAGCGAGAAATCAAGAGGGTTAATTTGGGGTTTAATTTTCATCACAGAGCATGGACACTTGGAGCTCGCTTCAGAAAAATCAGGACTTCTCAAACAATTAGTCTCTAAAGCGTCACAAATTTGTCAATAAAAAACTCCTCACAAATCAGTCACCGAAAAGCATTGCATGTTTCAAGTGAATGGAGTTGATCTCTAGCGAATTTGCCGTCTCAAGTAAGGACGAATGCACAATTCATAACCGAGCTGATTGGAGATTGTCCATGTATTTATAAATGTGGGGAACCCAAGCCTCTGAAACGTCAAGATCTTCAATTAAAATTGAGAGGGCATGAGATAACAGCTGAGCGTACAAGGACAACCATCATACTAGCTACTTCATGATTGATACCACAACCATTCATCGATGGATAATAAGGTATATATAATAATACTCTAGGTCAAATCCCTGGTGCTTAAAAAGGGCATTGAGCTGAATATCTAACAAACATAACCAAAGCACCTTATTTTTTTCTACACATTCTAAATGAGGATAAAATAGGTTGTAGGTAAATATTTGAGGACTGGGATGGGGTGCAAGCTAAATGTGTGTGCCCAGTTCTGGTACAGTGTATGCGCGCGGAGGGGGCGTAAAACGTGAGAGTTGAGGCACGTTAAAATGTGTCGGTCGCCGACGAAAAGGTCACACCGTTAAAGAAGACCCTTTGGAGTTTGGAGAGGGGGCCGTTAGACTTACGATGGCGATATCCCAGCGGTAATCATCATGCCTTGTATTATGTGCTCCATATCAACAGTGGATATAAACCCCATCTACTCCAAACTCTTCCTTCCCCAAGCACATCTTCCCTCTCCTCCTTTCTCTAATAATAATCCTGTACTTATAATTCTGTTCCCAACCCATCTCATAAATGATAAATTTTTATCTTTACTGCATTTGTTTCTCGGTTTTAAGTTCTGGTTCGCATTAACGTCTGTGCTCATATATACGTTTTTTCATATTTTTCGATGAATGGCAGGGGAGTTGGGCCAGAGCAAGATGACGAGCTGCGGCGGGGCAGAAGAGCTTATCGTTTCTCAAGAAGCAGGGGTCAGTGATGAGATGTGTATATGATGTTTCGTTGCAAGTTAGAGGAGCAGTTGTCGATAGATTTAGACACACTATGCATATGTACATGCTTTGATTGATTAATTTAACCGATTGATGATGTAAGTTATTATTGATAGCCGTGATATGCAGGCTGCGGCGCTAGGGAACAAATATGGTGGCCTTGCACCCAAAAAGAAACCCCTCATTTCGAAGGTAGCTAGTCTTCAATATGCGCAAAATCCGCATTGCAAGTTTTACATCTTTTAGTTGGACTAGCTATGCAATTCTTCTGAAACCCATCATTGGCTTACAGGATAACGGGCGGGCTTTCTTCGATTCTGCCGATTGGGCTTTGGGGAAGGTGAGCTGAACACCACCACCCCCCCCCCCCCCAAAAAAAAAAGAGAGAGAGATCCATTATCTTTCATTTAGCCATTTGAGTAGAATAATGCCGCTTTCCTTATTCAGCTTTCTTTCCAAGTGCTTGTACCTGATAACATAAGCAAAATTTCGTGTTGAATGTTATTGCTTGTGGGAACAGCAAGGGGGAGAAGGTGGGCAGAAATCTAGAAACGTGGTGGAAACTCTTCAGCCAAAGCTCCAGGTAAAAAACCTCAACCAATTTCCCCGCCGTTTTTGCCTTCTTTCCAAAACATGGTAGTAGTTCGGTCCATATTCTGATCGATGCCCACATCGGTTCTGAAGACGAACAGCTTTAATCAAGCAGTAGTACTAGTACCACTATTTGGTTTTATTTGTCTTTACTTTCTTCTATGTGCATGGGTGAGCGGAAATACCGTTCATCTCACCTTGTGCTCACTGTATGTGTACGGGAGATTCCTTTGGAATTATCTCTTGTCCATTTGGGGGAATGGTGGCGAGCAGGGGACCCCTCCCCAACGCCGTCCTTCTTACCTGTACGCAATTCAATGGCTGCTATTTGCTAGGGGTGGCCGGAGATCATCTATCAGATAATTGTTGCTTTCTAATCTGGCCGTATGGGGGATATTCGTCTTATAAATGGCGTTGAATGTGAAACAGAGGACGCCACACCAACAGCTTCCACCCCGCCGGCCGAGCTGCACGTCTGGTAGAGAGACCATGGTCAGTTACCAATTTGATGCCGAGCTCATTTAGCCAATTCGCACTCCTTGTTTCATATTCAAACTTCGAAATAATGCAATGAGTTTCGTTGTTAGGTGGAGTGAAATAGATTGGCAAGAGTAGCTTTCAAGGATTTCAAGAAGCAGAGCCACTGGTTCGTGTGTTGAGACATGAGTTCGACGAATTTACGTTACCTCATCGTGACTGTAATATTACTCGTTTCTGAAACGAACTCGCGTTTGATGCAGTGCAATGCCATTGTGTATGTTTTAAGTTGGTAGATAGATAACTTGGACAGACAGGAACTTCCGCTGAGTAAACCAAACCCAAATATCCTTGGTTTGCTTTGTTGCCAGCATGCAGAGCTTGAATGGATCTAATCTCGTCCGCAGGGATATTTTCTTTCCAATTTATAAGCTACCCAGCAAACATTTTTCTCAAAAGGAAATTTCTGCTAATCCTACCTCTAATGCAGTTAAACTGGCCGAAACAATCATTTGGGTTAATACGTAAGGGCAAATGGGTACATCTTGCGTGTGCCCAAGCTGTTCCTCGTTCATGTTCTAGGAGCCCATGAACCCGGATTACAATCGCCAACGAAAATCCAGCGCCAAATGTTGAGCGGCCCATGTTTAATGCACACTAGAGATCTAATGTGTTGTCACCCAATTCATCCCTCCCCTCGCAATTTCAGTCCAAGCTTGATAGCAATTAGCGATAGAAAGTTTCAGAATCCCGACACAAGACACAACATACATGCTTTGCACTTTTTAGAAGTATATATTGTCCATTTTATCTAGTGAGTAAACTGCCTTGTTGCTTGGAAAACATCTGTCCACTCTTTCGTTCCCAACATAGGAGAAGGAGCTCAAAGAAGATAGCAAGAGACAAGCGACGTGGATTGGTAGTTAGCAACCGAGCAGTGTCGAATGATCTTATACCCTTGTTTTCGAATGCTATGCCTCCCCTCTTTAATTCATGCTGGAAAAGTGGTGGCCGCAAAGCTTAGACAAGCAAAAGATGTCGCTGACACCACATGTTAACATATAGTTATCAGTTGTAATCAGAGCTTTTATGTATACTTGTTTATGTATGCATAAATCTGCGTAAAGAATCCTTGGAAGGAAGGTAAAAACATGTTATAACGGAAAAGCATGGATTCTGATGAGCTCCTCATGCATTTCTATTATCTCCTGTGGTCCCTTATTCATGATCTGTTGGCATGTCTATGTGCTACTTACTTTTCTCTTATCTTCTCCGAAAGATCACATTAGACAATGAACATCATTCTGTCACTCACACTACACGTGATCTCTGCGAGCTTTCCAGTGTTCACAAAGCCTGCATTCACAGTAAATAAACAAGAGATGACGAAAGGGGTGAACTGCTCAATACAAAGTAAACATATAATACAAATTGACTACGTACTGCTGCAAGTGCATGAAACGTAAGGTCAATTTAGACATGCCCATGTTCATCTGATAAAAGGGCGAGTACTAATTTAGTGCTCATGTGCAATAATGGATTCAAAGCTAGCTAGCACAGGGTAATCTCTACATTTATCATGAACAGCTTGAGCCTTCTCTTTGAAAGAGGGGTAGCAAACTAAAAGGCAAGGAGATAACTACAAGTCGTCGCGGTAGCATCCTCAAACTTTTGAAATAATTGAGGTGGCCAACTTGACTCGATCGATATATACTAGCTCATTATTGAGGTGAAAACTATGGTCTGTTTCAGAGCAGCCCTTTAGCCTTTACTCACGGCATCTAATAAATCGATTTGATGATGTAAGTTCAGGAGTCCCCGACTTCTCAACTGGGCAGCTTGCTTTTATTTTTCTTTTCTTTCTTTCTTTCTTTCTTTCTTTCTCTCTTCATCATCATCCGCATCCCAACCTTTGTGCCATTACTTGTGTGAAGAATCCCCTGATTGGTTTGTTAGATGTCTTTTCGTGTAAGCTGGCCATGGGTCACATGGCTGAGAGCTTTCCAGCTGCCAAGAGACCCCACCGAGTCTCACGAACAAGGAATCGATTCCTACAGTGCATTCGACTCAACTCACAAAGGTTTCCCTCCATTGCCAAGTAACTTTGTAAACCCAGCTCCTTTCCCAAGCCTAAATGGCCTTGCATGCGGGATAACTGTATAGGGCTCTGTTTCGTCGTATGCAAGACGTTGATTGTAGTTAGTTTGGTCGTTATACAAGTCGAGACATGTCCAGACTCCAGCCCAGAGCCGCACTTAACTTCGCACAGGAAACCTTTCCTACATGTTTCTGTCAAGTTGTGGAAGGTGCTCATCTGAGCTTGTCGAGCTTAGTAACAACAGAGCTCGTGGTACAGCTTGAGGGCCACCCCGTGCCCAATAGACGCCACACCACTGCGCAACCTTAGTTGGCCTTGCATGCAGAGGTGACCCCATCCAAATCATTTAATCTCAATAACCCATAACAGCTAGCACACCAGTAAGCTCCATTTGATCTGAAAACGAAACAAATGTCAATGAACTACAGGCTGTATGTTATTTGTTCATCCGCACATCAATGCTCAAGTCATAATTCATAACATATATGATGATCACCAAGACAAATGATCCATGCATGTAACTTGCTGGGAGAAGGAATAGGATCAATGATCAATTAATGGTGGGGGCGTGGAAGTCATGACTGTTGAGTATTGAGGGAGGCAGGGGAAAGGAGAAAGTCTGCGTTGATGAGCAGATGAGAGTGCAGAGTAGTCCATGTTGAAGGGTTCCCTCAACAAGAGCCGGTGTGACCCGTAAAACCAATGTATCATGCCCTGCCCAATTAAACTCCCATACTTGAAAAGAAGAACAAACACAGACAAACGGAGAGGGTGAGCCTTGTGGCTGGTCTCCCACTTAAATGCACATCATTCTCTCCTTCGCCATCGCTATAAATGCCATCTTAGCCTTGGTATTAAACTTTGCCCATTGCAGAGGCCGCCTTCAAGCTGCCATCTCTTGATCCACGTACCTCAGCAGTGCTTCTGCTTGCCCGCTGCTCGGCGCTCTCCAACGAAAATGGTCAGCAAATAAAGCACGACTGACCTTGAGCATTAATACAAATATGATCCATCTATATATATGTGGAATTTTTCGTTGAAACGATCTAAATTTAACTACATACTATTATTTATTTATCCGAGATTATGATCGAGAATTGATACCAGGCGTTTATTTCCTGATCTCGTAACTTATAACACAAATATACATACAATCGTACTTGAGCTGCTTTCTAGTTTCTTCTACATTCGTATTGATCTACCCAGCAGCTTTCTCTGTCCGGTCGACATTCACAACTGATCGAAGCATCCCTCCACCAAGGAAGCAAAGAGTCCTCTCCTCCTACTCCCAAAAAGATTCATGAGAAATAAGTAAAACACGTTACCCTGCGTCAGCGGTCCAAACAGCTCACACCCCAACCAAGCAGTGCTGCCGGACAATAACTATTTAAGATCATCACTCCTCCATATGTATTATTATTTTGCATTTACATGATATAATCTGATAACTGATTAAAGTGATTATCGCACCAGATTCATATCATATAAATATAATATAAATGTAATATATTATATGTATATATGCGCGACTCCTTATTATTGCATGTCTAAGGAGTTTGGTACACCTCCCTCCCTCCCCTTTTCACCTTCGTCTACACGCCATCGAAGTTCCTCTCTGTATCATCCTTTCACCGTTACCAATAACCAGCTTTTCGTTGCCATATGGGCACAGTAGTATATATAGGAAGTAGTAGAGCTTCTGGGCAATATAAGATTTTTTTAAAATAAAATAAATAAAATGTTGTCATATAATACAACGTCAAATCATAATATTTTCTGCTCATTTTAGTTTTTAGCATTAAAATCCACCTGCATTTTTTTAAATGCAAGAGAAACTGATTTGCTTAAGAATATTCGTTTATGGGTGGATTTTGAATGTTAATCTTGTTTGAAATGATGATGTTCCAACCGGTCGTTGAAAATTTGGGAGCCCGTGAAGTCGGACCCGAGCGGCCAACGCTTGCCTTTCCACCGCCTCTTTTGCTTCCTTTCTCTCAACTCTTAGACTGTTCGACTACATTTAATTGTTTTCAATTTTACAAAAATAAATCAATATCAATAAAATGGAATGAAATCAGATTAAACAATAATCACCAAGTTTTAATGTTTTTTTTTAATTTAATGAACTATGTTTATTAATATATATATATATATATAGATATATATAGATATATATATGCTACATAACCACCTCATTGCTCCCTTTTTTTTTTTAGTTTGGTGGAGTAATTTACACTGAAACTGTAAGACGAACAAAAGGCCTCCTTATGACACGATACCCTTTCATTTTTAATAGGTATAGTTAAGGGTAAGATGTAGTAATTTACACTGAAACTGTAAGACGAACAAAAGGCCTCCTTATGACACGATACCCTTTTATTTTTAATAGGTATAGTTAAGGGTAAGATGTAGTAATTTACACTGAAACTGTAAGACGAACAAAAGGCCTCCTTATGACACGATACCCTTTTATTTTTAATAGGTATAGTTAAGGGTAAGATGTAGTAATTTACACTGAAACTGTAAGACGAACAAAAGGCCTCCTTATGACACGATACCCTTTTATTTTTAATAGGTATAGTTAAGGGTAAAAGTATTTTTAAAAAATTAGTTTAATTATTTGTTTACTTTAAATTAGGAGTGTTAATCGAGATAGCGAGCCGAGCTCAACTTGTGTTTGAACTCGGCTCGAATAGTTTGAAATTCGTTCTAACTCAACTCGAGATCGAATAAGTTTTAAACATACATGCTCGAGTTTGACTCGAATATCTTTTATATATTCGAGCTCAATTCGTGCTCGAATATACTTAAACTGTTTAATTTTTTCGAGCTTGAGCCCAGCTCGTTTGTGAGCTCGAAACTGAATACTTATCATCTCAATTATCTCACTTCTTTATTATTATATTGTGTGCATGTATATATATATATATATATATATATATATATATATAAGAAATAAATAAATAAATAAATATAATATAATATAATATAATATAAAATTTATATTATTATATTATTTTATCGAGTCGAGTTCGAGTCAAGCCACGATTCAAGCTACGAGTCGAGTTCGAGTTATAATCTAATCGGTAAGTCGAACAGGACCTTGTTCAGACTCAGCTCGTAAGATTTGAGTTCGAGTCGAGTTCAAGTTCAAGCATTTAAATGTTGAGTTTCAAGTCTAGTCAAATCAGCCGAAAGTTAAATAATCGCGAATCAGTTCGATCAATTAAGAATTTTATTTTAAACCTTTTAAAACTTTAATTATTTGCGATTAAAAAAATCTTTTTGATTATTATTATATTATAAAATTAAATAAGATGGGAAGTGTGTGAGACAAGGGAGAGGAGGTCAAAGGTGGCAAAAGCGTTGAATATTTTTATCCCTGTTTCGCCCCCCACGATATGGAACTATAAAATGCCTTCCAATTCGCTCTCTATTCTATCCTCTTTTTCTTCTTCTTCTCCGTCGTCTTCGCCGGCCCTCTGGACTCCCCTCCCTCCGGCGACGGGGATGGGAAATGGAGTCTTGATTGGGGTGAGGTGATTATGGTGTGTTAATGGCAACTCCACCGCCTTCTGCTTCGTCCAAGAAGCACTGGTGGCTTAGCAACAAGAAGGTTTGATTCTTTCCTTCTCCTTTCTCTCCTACTTCTTCTAAATCCAAAGCTCTTGGTTCGCTGTTTGAGCAGAATGGTTCTTCTTCTTTTGGGTAACTCTGCATTCCAGGAAGAGTTCTTCTCTTTGGAGGTTGAATAAATGCTTTGTTTTTTTCAACTGCCGAAAATGGTTGCTACTCGCTGTAGTGAATCTTTTGGTGGTGTCTTTGTTGGTTTCCTGTTTTCATGTTCCTTAGAGACAAGAAAAAAATTTTGGGTATGGAAATCTCAAGTTTTGATTTTGGGAGTTTGTTGAAGAATGCTTGGAGACTTTGATGTTCTTCATCATCTTCTTGGCTACTCGTTATCTCCCCCGTGCTCTCATTTAGACTTTGTCTTCGCTTCGTCTTTTGTTTTCTCCCAAGATTATCCAACTAATGCATGTTTCACACATGATGTGCATTTTCTATATCGTCCATTCTTCTTGATTCCATCGTATATTATGTAATGGTTCTGGAGTGTCAGGTGTAGTGCAAATATGATACGGCCTCTAACTGTGCTATGCTCTGCTCCAATCCCAGCTCGTCGACAGGCATATCAAGGATGCTAAATCATTGATCGCCAGCCATGGCCAGTCGGACATGGCCGCCGCCATCAACCTGCTGGACTCGGCCTTGGCAGTGTCTCCGCGGTTGGAAGCGGCGATCGAGCTCAAAGCGAGGTGCCTACTTCACCTCCGGCGGTTCAAGGACGTGGCGGATATGCTCCAAGACTACATTCCCAGCTGCAAGATCCAATCTTCATCCGACTACTCATCCGACAACTCGTCCAATCTCCTCCCCGCGAGCGCGCCAATCTCCTCCCTTCCACCGCCGAGAACTCATGCCCGTCATTAGATTACGACAGCGACCACTCCTTCAAGTGCTTCTCTGTTTCTGACCTCAAGAAGAAGGTGCTAGCCGGAGTTAGCAAGAACTCAGACAAGGAGGGGCAGTGGAGGTAGACCAACGGAAATCGTAAAAACAATTTGGAAGGACTTGTTGGATTGAATTCAATTTAATAATGAATAATGGCTGGTCTGAATCAATCGTATCGTATTGTACGTAAAGGGGAGGCTCTATCTACTGAGAAGAGGGCCGATAGCCTCTCGCCTGGCCGGCCTGCGTCATCTTCTTCAATTCAATACCTGCACTTGAGCTTTCAATTTCTTCTCTCTTTTCTTTTGAATGATGAAATGGATTGAATTGATGTCGCGTGGCAGGTACCTTGTACTTGGCCAAGCTTGCTACCACTTGGGAATGATGGAAGACGCCATGGTCCTTCTCCAGACCGGAAAACGCCTCGCCACCGCCGCCTTTCGCCGCCAAAGCGTTTGCTGGTCCGACGACAGCTTCTCCCTCTCCGAAACCTCGCTCGTAACAGCCACCGAGCTCGCCGGCAACGCTTCTTCCTCCTCCGAGTCCGAGAGCGTGGCCCATTTGCTAGCGCACATCAAGTGGCTCCTTCGCCGGCGAGCGGCCGCCTTCGCCGCCATGGAAGCCGGCGCTGACGCCGAGGCCATCCGTCACTTCACCAAGATCCTTGAGTCCCGACGCGGCACCCCGCAGGCGTTCCTCGCGGAGTGCTACATCCACCGCGCCGGCGCGTACAAGTCTGCAGGCCGCGTCGCCGAGGCCATCGCCGACTGCAACCGCACCATGGCTCTCGACCCGGCTTCCATCCCCGCCCTCACCCTCCGTTCCCAACTCCTGGAGTCGATTCGCGCCTACCCGGATTGCCTTCGGGATCTGGAGCACCTCAAGCTCCTCCACGACGCCATCCTTCGGGACCGGAAGCTCCCCGGCCCGGCTTGGAAACGCCACTCTGTTCGCTACAGCGACCTCGCCGGCAATTTGAAGAATCTGACGGGGAAGATTCAAGCAATGCGGCAGCGGCTTGTGTCTATGTCAGGGTCGGAAACAGGGAGCGCCGTCGACTACCACGCGTTGATGGGTCTCTTGCGGGGATGCACCCGATCGGAGCTGGAGCGGGCGCACCTCCTCCTCACCCTCCGACACCGGCCCGACATCTCGTTGCGTTTCGTCGATCGGTGCGAGTTCATGGACGACTGGGACGTGGAGGCGGTGAAGGACCAGGCCCGGATGTCGTCCCTCCTCCTCTACAGATTGCTCCAAAAGGGCTACTCCTATGTTATGTCCGGCATCATGGAGGCAGAGGCCGCCGAGAAGCAGAAGAAGAAGGTAGCGGGTGCGGTTGGAGCGCCAGCACAGGCTCCGGCCACCACCGAAGCGGCCCCCATGCGTGTGAATGCGAAACCGGTGTCGCCACCGTCGCCGGAGACGACGATGCCGGCTTCGGTGTTTCAAGGGGTTTTCTGCCGGGACATGGCGGTGGTGGGAAGCTTGTTGTCGCAGGTCGGATTCAACCGCCCTATCCCGGTGAAGTACGAAGCTTTGAGGTGTTAATTGATGAATTAATCAAATGGGGAAGGTTGAGTTGTTTGTATAAAAATGTGCTTTACAGCCGCCTTATTTTATATATATACATTTCTGTCTATATAGTGAGAGATTTAGAGAGCGAGAGAGAGGGGGTGGCGGTTGGAAATTCTTGTTCTTGGATGATCACTGGTTTAGAGTGATGATGAATTGGGTAGTCTTGTGTATGTAAAATCCTTCTTCCCTCGTCAAAACTCGCTCCCTGTTACATAAGCTCTCTTTTCTTTCCTTTAGCACTGTAAAGTTACGTTTCTCTACATAAATGTAATGTACTTGATTTTGATCAACTGTTTTTTCTTCTCCGTCTTTGTTTTTGCTTGATCATATCCCAAGAAGCTGTGTCGAATTCTCAATGAAAAGATTGGACTTGAAACAAATTTTGTGAATAAAGGGCGGGAATGGTGCCAGTTGGGGAAGTCCCAGCTCCAAAATTCTCATCGGAGGAACAGATTGGTGGAAGGTTGTAGCGGACAAGTGGGTCATGGGCTGTATTATTTCTGCTTACGGCTGAGCTCTTATTCGTGGAATTCTTGATTTTATCAGAAATCATGACGTACGCCAATGTCAACCAACTTTGTTTACACTTTACATGTATGCATACAGATTCATGTGCATGGATGCCACCCCCACAATTGCTCTGGACATGTCATAGATCGATCTAGTGGTTATTCAACTCCATCTAATTTCCTTCCGGAAAACCTTGTGATGAATTATTGATCTTCCAAGTTCAAAGTTCGATCTCTGCTGCTGCAACTCATTCCAGATTCCACGATTGCGCAGACAGACTAAGAATGCCCGCGGCACGTGATACCAACAACTGGCCTTGCACAGTGTGCTGCTATGGCTTATGCTCGCACAGTGATCGCTCAGTAATTTCAATCTGAAGAGAAGATGAAAAGATGCATGGTCCTTACTCGCGGCCTGGCTACAGTACTGTAAAGTGTGATGGGGAGGGGAGAACAGGGAATCTGGAGTCTTCCCCTGGATTAACCCAAGATGCCAATGGCCGCAGGGGGTATTATTAAATCTTATCTTGGAAGTTGCCAGTGACTGGTTTAGAAGAAGAGATGTTGATATTTGAGTTAGACACCTCCCCACAAGGTGAAATTGGATTCTCTGTAGCACTTCATCAGCTCAGCTCCCCCGAAGGAGCAATTACAATTTGCTGACTGAGAGACGGAAGCTTAGTAGGACAGCAAGAAACATGGGGCCTCCCGCCATGACTGGGTGTGTACCCTGCTTTTGTTAAATGGGAAAAACAAACAAGAAAAGTGTTCCCGCCGTTGTGGCTCCATTTAAACTTGTGGATATCACTCTACCTGCCCACCCACCACTTTCAAGTCCCCGTTAGCCATAGCTTTACTCCAGTTTTCTCTTTTTTCGCTGATTTATTATTCGATCCTTCTATCACTGTTCCGGTTTGTTGCTCCCGGTCCTTGAAGGAGCAGGAAGACTTCACTCAACGTCCTTGGTGATAATGTTGTTTAATGCAAGAGGAGCATAACTTGAGCAGGAAGGTCTGGAAGAAATAAATTATGCAACATTTAACACCACACAAAGTGTGGATATACGTAGTAGGTCTGTATTGTACATTGATACAGTGCCTTGCTATCCATTCACTTCTTCAAAAGAAAGCCAAGAAACGTAACGGGGAGAGCTGCTTTCATATTTCCTTCACCAGGAATTTATTTGCTCTTTTTTTGATGGGATCGCATGCTCATCGCTTCATCTTCTCTCCGAAGTCCGAAGAAAAGGAACCAACAACTTCAAAAGGCAGTGTTATGATTGAGCTAAACAATATACATCATGCCTCTTTTTCTGTTGTACGAAACCAAAATCTGACGTGAGAATAGTGCATGCGAAATGATGAGGCCATTCTGTTTATGCTATGTGCAGTAGCTGTTTTTTTTTCTAAGTTAAGGGGAGTGATGATGTTGGTCTGGAAGCATGACATGTGGACAACGATGATGTACAACAGACAAATGCTCTGAATTTCGATGTTTTCTATTTGCCACTCTGCTCTCTGTTCATACATTAATACATAGGTGTTAATGGGTTCATATATCTTTGGATCTTCTCAAACACGTAATGGTGATTGTTAAGCAGAATTGGGGAAAAGCAGCTTCTTCGCGTTACAAAATTTGCTTGCCCGAGTAACATGGGGTGTCATTTCCGACATGATCACCACTCCTTTGATGACAATCCTATTTTGTCCTGCTCAAAGAGCTCGATCATGGCGTGAATTGGCCATGTGAATACAGTAAAATACATGGGTAAACACGTCCGACGAGACGATGGAAGGAAATATTAAATGGCATGTTCGTGCCTCTCAATCAGATCGACATTTGAATTCACCGGAGATAAGAAGTTGAGAACTTCAAGGTACCTCTTGCTCCTGCTCAATAGATAATGCAGAAAAGTGCTCCCCGGAAGATCGCAAAAATTAAGATGCAACAAGGATAAAAAAGGTGTACATAAGACCGGACAGCACATAGACTATATTCTTACAACTCAGCAGACCTCCATCGGAACCCGGCATGAGGAGAGTAGTTTTCCAATTACAAAAGTTTATAACCGCGGCTAGCACCTCCCACATTTCAAGAACATCCACAGTTTTTTCTAAAGCCATTCCCTAACAGAAGATGAAGATTTGAACAAAGAAGAACATTTTGGAGGCATATGGTTATGCACTTTGTTGGCTCCAAGATCTACTTTGGTTTAATGAACTGAGCCTAATAAAATTCACCTCAAAATTCAGAAACTTGCTTCAGAACATTTACAGATCTCATAATCCACATAAAAAAATTAGTGCAAATGCGTCGAAGCTCTATGACATTTTACAACGCAAAGAGACTTTCCCACAGGAAATGAAGTGCATCTAAGATTTTGAAGATGATTTACCTCTTCTCTCTTTGCCTGACATTTTACTGCTCTTGGATCCAGAGCAATTGCCAATAGAACACTGAGGACAGAACCAATCTTCTTCAGGTACGGCATCATATGGAGGATTGCAACAGTCTATGTGGCTCCCTGCACCACAACCCAAAGCCCCAGTTTCATCCCCACAAATTAGCATTACATCTTCTCTGTCACGGGAACCACAGACAAGGCAAGCAACATCAATGGCATCACTGCCATCTTTGCTGTCATCTTCAGCTTGGTCAGGCGTTGCCGAAGTCTCGACTACTTCCTCCGATCGAGATATTAAGTTTTGCATCGACCGTTCCGCCCAAGAATTAGTACCATAAAGCACATGCCTATCAAGAGGATATCCAGACTTGCATACATACTCCACCAAATAATCCGTCACCACGCATGGAATTTCGTGCTTTAAGAACTCTTGGATCCAATAATCGGAACGAGATATGCTTGCACTGACGATGGCATAATCTACACTTGACTTCATAAAACGAGTGTAAGGAGGTGATGTTGCTATGATGACACCATCTCCGGCCTTCACAACTCGTTTCAAAGTGTCCTAGTTTACCAGCGTCAATACGCCAACAACCTTTTTAGTATTAATTCTATAATATTATGATGAAATATAAATGAAAAGAACTCACCAGAGGAGGAGCAATGCATTCTCCATATACAATGATGCGCATTCCATGCAAGGCTCCATGGCCAGTCCTCTCACGTAAAAGCCTCCATTTCCGGGGAGCTTCCATGTTAATAGCACCATCTTCATTCAAACCCTTCTTGCACCATTCATAGGCATCTTCCTGCAAGAACCTGCCAGCTTGATTACTGGCAGCAAGATAATCCGACTTCAAGACCCACCTGCACTAGATTGGTATTTCAGTTCAAAGTTCTACAATGCAGTATGGCAATCGGCAATCTAGCTGCTCAAATAAAATTATCATGAAGCAAAAAGGCTAGTAATGTATTGCAATCATAATCAGAGACCGAAATGGAGAATCAAATATTTGTCTCCTAAAATTGCAGCACCTTCCGGCAGCTGTGGCTGCAAAAAACTTCTCTGTCCTTCTCACAGGGTCAGGAACAATAAGATGAGTAGCCTCGTAGGACCACTGGTGAGTGTCTCTGCAAACCTTCCCCTTGAGTCGACGGACAATCTGTTGAAATTCCTTTCTTTGAAGACGATGCCCGCTCAAAATAAAACATGATGGTTCCGGCTTAGCAATTTTTACCCTAGAAAATTTAGTTATTGAAGACAATTTGCTCGAACTAAGAATAGATTTTTGTAAGCTTTCCTGATCCGTCTTCAAAATCGTGTTGCCACTTCCAGATGGTCTGTTCTCCTTATCCGCTTCTTCAAGTGCAGAAGCATTATTTCTAGACTTTCTTCCTTTGACCTTAGTCGATGCTGGCTTTTCTGCCTTCTCAATGTCGACAATCTTCCCAATCCCGGATTCCTCTAGTTCTTCTCCAGCCTCTAGCCCTGCTTCTTTTGTGACAGAAATATTTTCTTCGTGTTTTGGCAACTCGGATCTATACAACTTACATCTTGTATTTGTGCTCTTCTTAGCATAACATTTCTTCCTAACGGCACCAGACGGTACAAGACCATCAACACCTCCTTCATCAAGGAAGTCCGGTGCTTCATAACATTTGTTTTTCGGCGATGAGGTTTCCCCTTCAGCCACTGGTTGAGGCAATTTGCCAACTTCGTCGGAGATAGCGTTTGCTTGTGTCTTCATTGTTCCAGCTGACTCATTGCAGATAGTGGACTTCACTCGAAAATGTTCCTCCAAAAGTAAATCAGGTGACTTCTCCTTGTTAATGTCTTCTTCTGTCTCCTTTGAAATACTTGCACTTCTGGCCAGTAAAACAGTTCTACCCCGTTTTAGTGGTTTTTGAGAGTTACACACTTAACTTTCGGGATATCAGGATTTTGGTCCGTGATCAAAGCTGGGCTGGTTTTTTCAATGGAACTGATGCTATTTTGTTGACAGCTAATATGAGGTACGTCAATAATTATTTGAGGATTTTCAGACTTAATAGATCTTACACTTCTAAATGGAGCTTCTCCAGTCCTTTCTACAGGCTTCAGTGAAGTTGGACTCATTGCTAAGCCATGCATATTTCCATCATCTGTTAACGTAGACTTCCGCAAAAGGTCCTCTTGAACTCCTGAACTAGCATATAATGCTTGAGGCTTAAAGTATCCAAAATTTTCATTTGATGGAGACCCAGTTAAGATAGAGGTTTCATTTGTGCCCTCAACGCTTCTTGGACCTGAAATCCCTGATGAAGACCTCTTTAGGAGAGCTGAGCTTACCTCTGGCGATACCTTCATACTTTTCCCGGAGATGTTGGGTGATCCATTATTGCCATTGAATACTTCAAAATAAGAGAGCCTCTTGTTGTTCTTTAGGCTGATTGAGGATCCATATTTCATACTACTATATTTGCCAATAGGGGTCAGAACTTCCTTGACAGTGCTAAAATTTGCCTCTTTAATCATGTTGTTCCTACCAATCTGTCCTTCATGACCGCTGTTT
Organism: Piper betle; assembly: GCA_033002965.1. Classification (NCBI taxonomy): domain Eukaryota; kingdom Viridiplantae; phylum Streptophyta; class Magnoliopsida; order Piperales; family Piperaceae; genus Piper; species Piper betle. The sequence continues at coordinate 144,067 of JAURVB010008099.1, read as the reverse complement.
AAATACATAAATTTCCCTGTGTTATTTCTTTTGTCATTGTCAACCATGTGTCCATTTGAAAGGCTATCAGAAGCCCTCTTAGAAAAGGGCGGTGATTCTGCATCAGATTTTTTAGAATTACTAAACATCCTATCGCCACTTACGTCAGAAGACAATTTGTTCGCCTCCTTGTCTGCATCACCTGATCTTTCACTAAAGATAACCTCATTAGAGATGCCATTCAGCCCTTCCGCTCGAGAATCAGTCCTCCCAACTTCATCCGGAGCCATTCTAGTAGAAGATTTTGATCCTGAACCTGGATATCGCTCTAATTTGTTCCTTCCAACTGATACAATCATCATGTCCACCTCATTTGCTTTGTTTTGTTGGCCTGAAATATGTAATTCCCAATTGTTTCCATGTCCATCAGCATTGCATGAAGGGACATCCGCCATAGATACATCTTGGTCAGTATTGTAAAGCTCTCTCATTGGCTTACGGGGATTAGAGCTTCCTGAAGTAAATCCATTCTGCAATTTTGGGATTACACTTATATCCATTTCTGTTTTTGTCTCTGAATCACTTGCCTGAGCCTCCATTAGTTCTATCTCCCAGCCACTGAAGCACAGAGCAAAATCTAGGTTGGTTCGTGTGATAATTATAAAGTAACTACAAACATGGCATTATGTACTCTGCGCTAGAAACCAGAGTCAGTAGAACGTAGAACCTTTTGTTGTAGCTGTTAACTGGAAGTACATCCCAAAATTTTAAGCTGCAAGAAGGAGCATTTAAGAGAAAAATAATGGACAGAAACAGGTACTCAAACAAATTTTGTTGAGCAGAGAAACACAGAAATCATAACTTAAAGTTTTAAATTTTGTTGAGCACAGAAACACAGCAGAGTAAAAACTAAAAAATAATGACGGCAATAGCAATAAAAAGGATAAATTATGACTAAGATTACCAATCTTCCAACCATCTGTGATTTACGAGCTTCATCTTTGTCCTTTTTGCAAGTTCATACTTTTCACCTATTAAAATAAACAACTACCATTAGATATCTGACGGGCTCACCCGATAGGACCTCTCCAGGCACTAAAGCACTCTAGTTTGTGTGTTTTCCACAAACAGGTACTCAGGAAAAAGGTACAACAAGTCATGCTTATCCATGTTCAAGTAAATCTCAGGGCAGAATATAAACAAACCTTCAAATTTATAGCAAACAAGATGAGTAACTTTGGCAGCAATCAAAGGCTTGGAAAACTGCGCACCCATTAGATCAACCATTTTCTGAGAAAAAAGCAGGAAAAAAAACAATTAATGGAGACAAGAACTATCAAAATTCAAATCATACAAAAAAAAGTACCATAATATCATCTCTCTGTGGCTTTTGGTATCCGGTCAAGCAAACGCAGAGTGAATCAGCACCGGTGATACCTTTCAAATCTTTGACTGGCTGATACAAAACCTGCAGAAAAAAGAAATTTGTAAAATGTTTCAATTATAAATCATATAAAGATAATACAAAAAAGGGGTGATCAAATTCCAATCAAACTGACCCGTCTGGCATCAACAAGGCTTCCAAAATCCAGACTAGCTTCAACCCATAAGTCCGTGACAAGCGTTTTACCATCATCACGAGCAGCTACGCAGACGGGATCATCCTGCACGGAAAGATAACAAGCAGTCAGTAAGCGCAAACTTGACAATCCGTACTCTAACAGCAGCTATTTGGTACAAAATATGAGTTACTAAAGAGCAGTCATCCACTCCAGACAGGGAATAAGAGAGCAACAACTCACATAAATGCGATCGTGAACAATGACATGAGTGCAGCTAGCATCGTAGCGCCCAACATCGACGCCCCCAGCATTAACAATTTCCGATCGATACTGAATTGCACAAATCATTAAAAAACAAATAAAAAAATAAAACGAAGAGGTAGAACCAATTAAGCAAAAATAATATATTGCATTAAAGATTTAAAGACGGGACGAAATCATGCGCAAGTGGAGAACAAATAAGGTGGATCGAATATATCTGAAATAAATTTAAAAAAAAAGTGATGGTAGGGGGGAATGAACCGGTAACCTGCGCTTCGGAGACGGAATCGAAACCGATGAGAACGAAGCGAACGCCGGAAAAGAGAGTTTCCATGGGAACGCTGGGGAGGGAGGCAGGCGGCGATGGTGGATAGAGATGTGGCGAATGCAGATCTGGAGAGGGAGGGGATGAGGGGCGGTGGAAGGGGAAGGAAGAAGGGGGAAGGGGGAAGGGGGAAAGGGAAGGGGAAAGGGCGGGAAAATTGGAGATGTTTCGTCCGAATTTGGGCGGTTTTGATTTTCGAAAGTGTGGCGGGGAGGGAGCGTTGGTGGGCTTGCTCGTGTCCGGTTGGGCTTCAAATCACCCTAACTAATTTGTGATTAGCAGTAAATCGTGTGTGATGCAAAAACCATCGCTTTCAAAGGGAAGAGTACTTTCACAACCTCGTCCGGCTAAATAATCCACATACGTCTATAATGTACTATTAAAATAACACTATTTTTTTTGAAGTCTAACCATCACTAAATCATCATTAGAAACAAGCAACACAGAGCACGGGAAACCTTGAAGGTGAACCTAATTATAATGTGATATTTAAAATCAAATATCAAACAAAAATTAAAATTAAATTTATATACTTACTATTAATAATATAAGACAATTGAGGTGATAAATGATCAAATGCAGTTGGGCTGATGCGTGACTGCTCATTCTTGATAAAGAAATATAATTTTTTAAAAAGAAGATAATCAACAAGTATATATATATATATATATAGGACAGTGCTACAGGAGAGGGGTGGCGGGGGGCGCCAGCCGGGGGGCAGGGGGGGTTGGCGGTGGATCCACGGTGCCGGCTGGGGGCGGGGACCACGGTGCTGGCTGGGGGCGGGGACCACGGCAGCGGGCGATGGCTGGGCGGGCGGAGGGCGGGGCTGCCGGCAGGGGCAAGGCTGCAGCCGCTGCAGGAGGTGGCGCGATTGCGGGCAGGAAGTCCAGTTCGGGCGGGTCAGGCGGGTCAGGCGAGCAATTGGGTTCCAAATCTAAAAAACAGGATAAACGAGAGCCGCTGGATTTTGATCCAACAGCTCTCGTTCAGCAGCGTATGATGCGTTGCAAAAAACTTGCAGTGCACCATAGTATTTTTGTGTGTGTATATATATATATATATATATATATATACATAAAAAATAAATCAACTTTACAAAGATAACCTAATTAAATATATATATATATATATTAAATAAAATACAAATAACCCTCCTCACAACTAATAAAACTTGAACAGGAATACCAGTTACATTTAACGTGAGCCATTATTAAATTATAAAAACGATTAAATGATAAAAATATTTTTGTCCAAGTGATAATAAGTACAATGATATAATTTAGATGGATGGCTATTAATATAACCACGTCTATGGTTGTTGCTAACAATCGATTTCAAGATTCTCAACAATTAATAGAAGAGACTTTCCCCCGATAAATAAGAAGTTACGTGACACTCCTCCAAATGGACAATATATCGTACTCTGTTCACCTACCCGCATCCACCACCCCTAATCTCAATAATTAATAGAAGTTTCTTCCCTTATAAATAAGAAATCAGAAGGTACTCCTTCAATATTTACGAGCATGGTAAACCAACCCAAGAACAAAGACTAAACAAATTTTACAAATCACCGCCATTGGCCCATTATAACTCGATTTTACGAGCATGGTTTTGCAGGAAATCGGCTACCCTAACCCTGTAGCCCAGTTTGCTTGTAGGTTGGTAATGATGTCTATGGCTGAGCACAATTCAGTCACTCAACCAAACCGCGGATTTAAACCCATTTTGGGAGTTTGATTTGATGCTACTCCAATTCGGGGTGTGATACAATTCTAACCAATATATTAGAGAGACAGAGAGGGTAAACTTAAATTTAGTTAATTCGGTTGAGGGGTGGTAGGGGTGATTAATCACTTTGGTTCTGAACCGGAGCTGACCTACCATAGTAGTATTCGGTAGTTTGGCTCTCGAACAGAACAGAACCGAACTCCGTCCCATGGTCAAAAAACTTTGGTCCGATTCGATTTTTGTTTCGGAAAAACCAAAATTATAAAAACCATAAAAAAAAACACAACACATACACATACCTGTCCTAACATCTGCAAAAAAACAATATATACAGTAAAAGACTGTAACTTTTTACGGCGCATAGAAATGCATTTAATGTGGACCGTTAGGTCAAAATCCAACAGCTCATACCCACCCAGAGTCCACCCCCCCCTTTTTTAGTCAACCCCTCGTCAATTTCTGCCTCCACCCTAGCCCCACCCACCCCACCCTTGGCCCCACCCTGCCCCAGGCCCTACCCTGCCCCCAGCCCCCTGCCCCCATCAGCAACTGTCGTCCCCTACCACCTCTGCCTGCGGCCACGGTGCCCCCACCCCCTCTGCCAGCCACCTTCCTCCCCCGCCCCTACCCGCAGTCGCGGCCACCGCAGTCCCCCTACCCCGGGTGCCACCTTCCACCCCCACCCATGGTTACATGAATCGGAATCGGAATCGCGGCGGAAGCGTCGGCCGGCGGAAGCTGAGTTCAGAATCGGGCGCAGCGTCAGACGGCGGAAGCGCGGCGGAGGGCGGAGCCCAGGTCAGAATCGTGCGGCGGTGGCGTGGTCGGACGGCGGAAGCGCGAGCGGAGCGAACACAACGGCAGAAGCGGGGGGAGAGGGGTAGGTTTTTAAAATCCAAATTACCATTTTACCCATGCTTAAATAATTTAATAAAAATCATACCTAGGGTATTTTAGTAATTTCTTAAAAAATCGATTCCGATTTAAATTGGTCAAAAATAGCTGATTCGTGAGACCGAGTCGGCCTCGAAATCGGATCGGCGCGACGCCGATCCGATTTCAATCGGCCGATTCCGCACGGAATCGACCGGTTCGTGCATCGAGCCCCCCCTCGCTCACGGTCGCCTGTGCCCAGCCACCGTCGCCGCACATTTTGCAGCCAGCCCACCCACCCTCGAGGCGGTGACAGTGTTGGCTAGCCGGCCGCCAGTTATGAGGTCGCCGACGGTGGGGGGTGGGGTGGTACGGCAAAACAGAGAGGGAAGAAACACGGGAGGGTAGTTTTATAATATAAACTTAACTCAAGTTCAAATCGAGTCAAGTTTTTATTAAAAAATAAATTTTAAAAAGAATAAAATAATTTTGTAATAAAAATTTAACTCAATCCCACACCAAGTTAATAGTACGAAATAAATTTTTAAAAAATAAAATAATTTCATAATAAAAACTTAACTTGATCCCGCATAGGGATTGAGTCAAGTTTTTATTACAAAATTATTTTATTTTTGAAAAAATTATTTTATATTTTTTAAAAATTATTTCTTAATATTAACTCGGCGTAGGATTGAGTCAAGCTATTTAGTAAGAAATAAATTTTAAGAAGAATAAAATAATTTTGTAATAAAAACTTGACGCGGTCCCGACTCGAGGTAATATTACAAAATAAATTTAAAAAAATAAAATAATTTCGTAATAAAAACTTGACTTGATCCCTTGTGGCCCCCCGTGTTTCCCTCGCCCAGGGTGCCACCTTCCACCAACACTCCCCGTCCGCCGCCCCCCACTCGCTCACGGCCGCCCAAGCCCAGTTGCCGCCACACGTTTTCAGCCGGCCCACCCACCCCAAGGCGGCGATAGCATTGGCAGCCGACCGCCACTGATGAGGTCGTCGATAGTGGGGTGGCACGGCAAAACAGAGGAGGGGGGGGATAAGAAACATGGGAGGGTAGTTTCATAATAAAAACTTAACTCGATCTTAAAAAAACTTAACTTGATCCCGCACAGGATCGAATCAAGTTTTTATTACGAAATTATTTTATTTTTTAAATTTATTTTGTAATATTAACTAGGCGTGGGATCGAGTCAAGTTTTTATTACAAAATTATTTTATTCTTTTTAAAATTTATTTCTTAATAAAAACTTAACTCGATCCCGACTCAAGTCACGTTTATATTATAAAATTACCCTCCTCTGTTTCTTCCACCCCCTCTGTTTCATTGCACCACCCCATCCCCCATCGCCGATGATCGACTGGCCAACGTTGTCACTGCCTTGGGGGTTGGGTGGGCAGGCTGGAAAACCCGTGTTGATGACGGCCGAGCGCGGGTGGCTATGAGCGGGCAGAGGGCATTGCGAGCGAGTGGGGGCTGGGGGTGGCGCGGCTGCAAGCAGAGGGGGTGGGGGATGGCAACTGCGAGAGGGGCCGGCTGCAAAAACAGGCAGGGGGTGACGGAAAAAAAGGGGTGGAGGGAGGGGGGAGAAATGTGGGTGGTTGTGGGCCGTTGGATTTTGATCGAGCGGTCCACATTAGATGTGCTGCTATGCGCCGCAAAAAGGTTGCAGCGCATAGTAGCCTAATTGTATATATAAATATATGGCCAACAATATATAAAAAAGTCTTACAAACCAGCACCAAAAAAATTTTAAAAGCCCATCACAAAGATGACATAAAATATCCAAAAATTTTAAAGTCCATCACAATGCATAAGAAAGTCTTACAAAGCACAACCAAAATTGCCAACAATGTCCGTTATCAAACAATGTCGAATCAAATTACATCTATTCCATCTCATCCAATCTTTCTTCATTCCAACTTCTCCTTCTTCGATGTTCAAGACTATCATTGCTCATCATTTCCTCCAAGCGACAATAAACTTGTGAAATTTTATGGAAAAAAGTGTTTGAAGTCACATAACTAGAGGCGGATACCTTTAATGTGAGATGGTAAAAGTGTTATAAGAAATAACCCATCCATCTACATTCTTCCCAAACTTCGTTAGACATCCCATTTTCTAGCAACTCATAATAATAAGCAGTATATTGCTCGACAAATAAATCAAACACTTTTACATATTTTTGAGCTACAAATAACATCGAGTAAGTGGAATTCCAACTAGTTTCAGCATCCAAAGATAATGAATTTTTGCATTCAATTTTTTCCATAGCAACATAATCTCTAAATTTATCAAGACGTTGAGAAGACGACCTCACAAATTTAATAGCAACTCGAATCCTTTCAATTGCATTACTTGAAAATTGTAAGTAATCCTTCACAATCAAATTAATAATGTGAGCTACACATCTCACATGAAAATATTTACCTCTCACAATCAATTTATTCCATTGTTCCTCTTTTTTCTTCAAATAACCACTGGCCGTATCATTTGCACTCACGTTGTCTGCCATCAATGAAAAAACCTTTTCCACTCACCAATCTCGAAGACATCGTTTTACCTCCTTACCAATAGCCTCCCATTGTGACTTGAAATGAGAGCAAAACTCAAAATTCTTTTCACCAATGTCCAGTTATTATCAATATAATGATCAGTCATCACCATATAAGATGCACCCTTATCACATGTCCATGTGTTTGTAGTCAACGAAATTCTAAAATCTAACATCTTAACATGCTTCCCTATTTCATCTTTTATGTTAACAAATTCTTCATAACTATCTCTAGTCACGGTAAATCTTGATGGTGGACGAAAGTGCGGAATCACAACTGAAATGAACCTTAGAGAGCCTTCATTTTCAACAAACATCCAAGGCATTTTATCAAGTATAACCCATTCAGCTAAGGCCTCCTCACAACTTCATAATCAAATTTACAAGGTACTAAGGCTTTCTCACCATCATTGTCTTTCGGTTGAAGCACTAATTGAGATTGTAATTCATTCAACGGTCTTTTAAGGTAAGAAATAATGCGATTCCTCAAAGAGCTAGTCTCATTTTAGGATGACATTGAAACTCCTTATTCCAATAAGTACATGTTGCCTTATTTAGATCATCCGAATTCTTCTCAAATACTTCTCAAACCTTAGATCAAGCCTTAATCGATTTCCTTTGCTTCCAAACAACAGATTCTTTATTTTCATGTGCACTTTCGTCTTCAACATCACTTGCATTGGATGAATTGGCTGGAGTATTATCAGTTGTATTTGCCATCTGCATATACAAAAGAAATAGATTATATTATAAGCTTATCCTTTTCTCTTGGTAAGCAAGACAATCAAAGTAACCATCAAATAAAAGAGATCCATTGAGCTCATAAAAACAGATACCCACACCATAACTCCACCATACAGATTGTCACAAAATAACACAAGTCACAAAATAATGTTTTGAATAGAACTTTCCAGCGATCAAATCAGATTGTCACATTTACATAACTGAAACTTTATAACATTTAGATTGTCAATCAATAATTTCATGCAAAGATTTATTTGCAATTTACAGAAATGCCTATCGCCCTAATGCACCAATCGGCAATAACCTCAAACAAGCAATAATGAGTGCTGAAGAAATTACAATTCACACAAAAAAACATAATTCACACACAAAAAAAGAGAACAACAATAATCAATCAGTTTATTCTACAATAAACTCCGAAATTTCCCCTTTAAGCAGTTAATTAAACCGGTAGAAACTATGCGCCAACTAATAACTGTAAAGTCCATGATCCAAAATTTGGGAGAATGAGCAATACATGAGGGGGAGAATAACACTCACGGTGACCGACGGTGGGGAAGAGGTCGGGGGTAGGAGAAAGCGACGGCGACGGTCAATGTCGGTGGGGAGAAAGGTTGGCTACAGCGACGGCGACGGTGAAGGGTTGCACAGTGATCTGTGATCAGTCGACGGCGACGGTGAAGGGTTGGCGACGGCGACTACTGACGGTGGAGACTGAGGAAGGCGACAGCGACGGTGGGGAAGAATTCGCCGGTCGGTAGGTTGGGGGAGGAGGTCGGGGTCGGGTAGGTAATGGGTTTAGGGCTAGCGTTCAGGAGTTTTTTTTCTTCTTCTTCCGGGTTCCTAACCCGGGTTGCACGAATCGGCGTCGCGCCGGTCCGATTTTGGGGCCGAATCGGTCACCTTGAATCGGCCTCGGAATCGGCCGAGTTCGCCCGATTCCAACCGATTTAACTCGGAATCGAAGTCGACCGATTTAAATCGGAATCGGTTTTTTTAATAAATTACTAAAATACCCTAGGTATGATTTTTATTAAATTATTTAAGCATGGGTAAAAACCGCCGCCCTCCGCCGCGCTTTCGCCGTCCGACCTCACTTCCACCCGACCTTCCGACCACGCCACCGTCGTCCGACCTCAGCTCTGCCCTACATGCTGTGGAGCGCAAAGGCGACGACTTCGGGTGGAATCGGCGGCCGCCCTCCGCCACGCTTCAGCTGTCCGACCTCAGTTCCGCCCGACCTCAGCTCCACCCGACCTGCTGTGGAGCGCAAATGCGACGAGTTTGGGTGGAATGGACAGCCGCCCTCCGCCGCGCTTCCGCCGTCCGATAGTGCCGTGGAGCGCAAACGCGAGTAACCGCCCGACCTTCCGACCACGCTACCACCCTCACAACTCCGCCTCCGACAGGTGGCCGGCCGACAGCACTGCGGAGTGTGCCATGGAGTGCAAATGCGAGTAGTTCGGGTGGAATCGGCGGCCGAACGAAAATTTGGGTAAATTTAGATTTTTTATTGCAAACGCGAGTAGTTCCGATTCCGATTCTGATTCATGCAACCATCTTCCTAACCGAACTTTCTACCCTATCCAGTTTCCTCTCCAAGCCATACCCAAACCCGACCCAATTTCAGGGGAACCGAACAAAATTTTTTTGGGAAAATATTATAAATAATTATATTTTAATTTTTTTCTTTTAAAAATAGCTAAGTTTACAAATATATTGAAAATATCTATTTAAAATGTTCATATTAATTATGACCAAATTCTATCATTTTTTAAATAACGATAAAATTACCTATAAGATTTATTTTTATTAATACCAAAACATATAATAATTAAAACTTATAATTTTTTACTAACGTTACATATAAAAATAAAAAAACTAACTAATAAATATTAAATAGAATATAAAACTATAATATTGATGAGCTAAAAAAGCAAAAAATATATTTTTTATTAAATTTTGGATATTTAAAAAAATAAATTTTAGGCCATCAAAAATAAAAAGTAAAATAAAAAAGTTATATTTTTAGTTGTTCGAAATTTTAATATATATTTATCACATTTTATTAAAAATTAAAATGTTTTTTATCCAATATATTTTTATTATAAATATTTAAATAAAATAAAATATCATCTATTATATAAAATATAAAAAAATATATGTGAGAAAATTTAAAGTTAGATTAAGGGTATTTATGTTAATAAAATAAATATTGTGAATAAAATATTCTTAAAATATATGAATTAGGATATATGTGAAATTAAAATTTGAGATCTGGCTAAATCTGATACAAATTTAAAATTTTAATTATTTATAATAAAAAATATTAAAACTTAATTATTTATGATATTTTTCCAAATTTTTTTGGGTTCAATTTAATGTGGTTCATCTGTCAACCGGTTCGATTTCGTGTGGTTCATCTGTCAACCGATTTTTGCTCTTTCCAGAGAGTTCTTAAGTTTTGAATTTGGTTCATTTGGTTGATGTTTAGTTAAAACCAAATTTAATTAATTTAATTTTGATTTGTTTGGTTGGTTTGTATTTCAAATTTTATTTAGTTACCATAACTTTGGTTTATTTTACTTTGAGCTTTGGTTTGGTTTTCTTAATAATCAGCCCTACTAAATTAACGGCAGTCCACATATAATACCAGACCAGATCCAGCTGGATACTGATACTCGCCATGTCGGGCTAAACCGGCCGGTCTGGTCCGGATTTTTGGACAATGCGGCGTCGCCTAAATTGGAGGGCAAAGTATATAGTATATAGGGGGGGGTTGGATTGCAGGGAGTGGTCGGAAAGATCAAAAGCCGTAAAGCAGGGGTTGGTGAGAAGAGCAGCCTCCGGTCTCCACACACCAAGCCCCAAGCAAGCATGGCGTGGATGACCCGTTTCCTCTCCGCCGTCGCCTTTTTCGCCTTCGGCGTTCTCTTCGCCCCCAACACCTTCCACGCCGGTGACTCCTCGTCCTCTCTCCTCCTCTCCCTCAAGCTCCTCCACCTCCTCAGCTTCTCCACCGCCTGGGGCACCGCCCTCTGGGTCACTTTCATCGGCGGCATCATCATGTTCAAGTTACTACTATCATCATTCACTCTCATCTTGTTTGTTTTTTTCCCTTAATTGAATTTGTTACCGATTCAAATCTTTTTATGTAATCCATACAAACAATAAATATATGTACATATATGTATGTATAGGAATTTGCCGAGGCACCAGTTTGGGAATCTGCAGAGCAAAATGTTCCCTGCTTACTTCTCCACAGTCGGTGTCTGCGGCGCCTTGGCCGTCGGTGCTTTTGCGTATCTTCATCCCTGGAAGACGGCCGCTTCCGCCGAGAGGTTTCAAATTGGCTTCTTGCTCTCTTCTTTTGCCTTCAACCTCACCAATCTCTTTGTCTTTACCCCCATGACCATCGAAGTGAGTAATACCCCTTCCCAACCCCCGACCGATTAATTTTTTTATTTATTTATTTTAGACAACTCTTGATTACTCATTATTATTATTATTATGAGGATGCGGCTTCTTCGATTTTTCCACTACCTGTTTTTTTACAGCAAAAATGAATTTGGATAATCGTGAATCTGGATGTTGCCTTGCGTTTAGCAGCTCGAGAACTTTGCAACATATGTCAATGATCTAAAATATTTCGATGGTGGGTGGGTTTGGTCTACCGTCTACCAAGAACAGACGTATTTACATGGTTTTGTGCATCCTAGCGCAAACTTGCCTCGTTTCTCACTATGCTGTCCCCTTACAAATGAAAACCTTTCGTGTTTTATTGTAGCATGAAAATTGAGAACCTTTAAACTTCAGTTTTATATTTTTTTCATCTTTTGCTGAATGCCATAGATGACAGTACAAAGGTTGCAATGTTATAATAGAGTAGTTTTTTAACATGATAACTCTAGATTTCATCTGGAAGATTCCAGGATTGGTTAGCATATTCACTGGGTTATGCACTTCTGTCTAGCAATTTTTTGTATTGCCTCAGTGACCAGCCCTTACGTCAAAGCTTTGTACACGCGGGAATTGATCTTTCCTGCATAATTTGAACATTAGTGTATGATGTGTTTGCGATCATTGTTTTTGCTTTTATTGGAAAAATGCTAGAGATAGGGTGTTATTCTGGCCATGTAACTCTGTCCCTGTTTTAAAATACAAAATGTTGCATTGCTTTGCATTAGGAGCTCCTTTGTAGATTTTTGTGCTAGGATCTTTTGATATTTGATCACGACATTGCGTATAGTAGTTATCTTTTCTTTTGGTTATGCAGATAATGAAGAAAAGGCATAAGGTGGAAAGAGAGGAAAATATTGGCGAGGAAATTGGAGGGTCAAAGAATGTGGAAGTGGCAAAGATCAACCCAAAGCTTGCTGCAATGAACAAGAAGTTCGGAATGATACATGGGTTATCATCCCTTGCTAATATAATGTCTTTTGGTAGTCTTGCCATGCATTCGTGGTATTTGGCTGGTAAGATCCAATTTTGAGACTTTTTGTTTTCATGATGAGTATCATGCTACTAGCTATTGAACATGCCCAGATCTATATATGGAGAAATAAATTGTCTCAAAAATTTCTATCCTCCCTTCCGGGTTCAACTAGAATGTAGCAGTTGGTTTGTAATAACTGTTAATAGTTCAAGGAAGAATGTGCGGGCTAACTCGGTTATACTTCGAATATAAAGGCTTTCCAAAAAAATTTCAACTTTGTGCTTCCAATGCAATCATTTTAGGCTCTATACAATGATCATAATAGTGTTAGTCTGTTAAAGTGCATTGTCCTGATAAGTATATATACTCTACAATGAACTATAATGTGATATAGTTGAAAGTACTTGATGGGGAAATGCCCTAAAGAGTTCGGCTGCTTTGTGACCTTGAAGCTCGAGGGAACTTTATCAAATAATTTTTTTTGGTGCGAGTTGTTATCAAATTTTGTGGATAATAGTTTAGGACATGGGATTTTAGTTGAGAAGTTCGGGGTTCAGATGCTGGTTTTTTCCAGATCTGATTTGAATAAAAATTGGTAGTTTTTCTATTTGAAACAAGATCTTCCCGTCTCCCCGTAGTCTATTGGTGGGGTACTCAGGGAGGAGAAATGGCGAGCGTTCCAAATATTCCAAATTATTGAATTGACGTTCTTTCAGCGGAGTTCGTAACTGGACCAAAACAAATTGCTAACTATAATTAAACTGAATTGAACCTTTTTCGATTCCGTTTGTTAATTCTGTCGCCGAGTTCATTTTAATTTTCAAGTTAATTAAAAGCGGGTTTTTTAGATTATCTAATTAAAACTACTTTAGCGATTGTAACCATATAAAAAAATTATTTTAAGCATATATATCATATTAAATGCTTCAAGTATTTACCATTAAAATAAAATAATTTCATAATCATCAGCATATAACCTATATTTGCAGCATTTTTTTTAAAAATTAAGTTTTAGTTTGGCTCGGTTCCAAGTTGAATGTAACATTTACTATAAACGAAACAAAATTAGTTTGAAAGCAAATCAAATCGATAATTTGGTTTTAGTTTTCGGTTTTCGCTGATGAGTAATTAGGAGCGAGCAACTAAGGCATAAAGGTCGAAAAAAATTATAGTTTATCTTAATTTTAAAATTAAATATTTGCCCTTATTGTTATTTTCAAAATTTCAAGCGACGAAACGAAGATGCGAGAGGTTTGTGGGATTATGGAATCAAGCCAAAATTGGTTTCAATTATGCGCTTCAAGATTACAAAGCCAGCAAAGACTTCCCACGTGCAACTCTTTTCAAATTCAAAGTTATGACTCGCACTCCACATTTATCTTCTTCTATTTTTCTTTTTTTAGCATTGACATTTATCATTTGAAAGCCCGAGTCGGACCGACGTACTTGTATGGAATATGGATTTACATGGATGACATGGACAACAAACATACTGGCCCAATACGAAGGTGCTATACATCCTCTTTTCTTTTGGAACGTTGGATAGAAGTGAATATTCAAGGCACGTCATCTGCGCCAACTTCCAGTCAGATGACTCAGATGTTAAAAAAGAAAGTTCCAGCCAAAATAAAAATAAAAAACCGAATTTCCAGCTGCACGTATGGAAGAGGAAGGCAACATTAAAAAGACGATCAATCCAACATGCCAACTGTCGTACTCTCTAGAAGCCCTGAAATGTGTTTCCATTTTCAACTTTCACGCTATTGGAGACGTACATACAATCAATCATACAGCGATACAAGAAGCAGACTGCTTTCGTTTTGGCCCTCAGCCTTTGAACATCTATTTGTTTGTACTTCCTTCATACTTGGGCACACCGGAGGCAATGACCAATTGCTTTTCTCGTCTATCATACAAGTTGCGTGACATACTCTGCCTTTGTGCAGGTTGATATCAACGTTGTTGTTTAGCGGACAACGAATGATCCCTCGACGGGTGTTAGAAAGTATGATTTACGTACATGTGCGCTTAATTTTTGCTGTCCTGTGAAATAGGAACCGCTTCATTTGCCATCACTGCCTCACGAGGAAAACGAATGGCAGCCCATCCTTGTCTCGCTTAACGCTCTTGGGCGATTAAATGCACGTTGAATCTGTTGGGTAAATCAAGCACCACAAGTTCATAACGAATTTAGTCGGTGATTAGGTAGCCCAATTAATTTGTGGCTTACCAAGTAAATCACGTTGTTTTTTAACAAAGGAAAGTAGAAATTCCATTGCTATGCTCTCACATGTATGCTTTTTTATGTACATACAAATCCACTGGGATTCCGGGTGAAGAGTACACATTCCCGGTTAACGAAGTGGAAAGAATCAGCAGCTTGTACAACCGCAAATTTGGACGCAAGCCGCAAAAAATCAATTGTAGCAATTGCCAATCAATGCGAACTAACCAATGCCAAGGTGTTAAGAAGCAACAATCTAGCTGGGATCATAAGCACGAGCAAATGGAGGTGCTGAGACGTCACGAATCTGCTAATTTGCCGCAACGATTGCCTCCCATTCTGCATTATTCCGGCGAAAGTGAGCCGGTGTCTGCGAGCTGCACTCATAGCAGAGGCCGGTCGTGGAGCATAAATAACACCCACATCGGTCTCTGTCTTTGAAACAATTAGAGGCCACCAGTGTTTCCTCCTCTGCTCTTTCTTGGCCTTCCTCACGCGGTTGAGCTCTTCACGTATAATAATACGTACCGAACGTAGGTAAGAATTCATGTCATGGTCCCGGTAGACGGTGCCTTCAGACCCATAAGAAGACCTGTCGCTGAGGATCTCAAGTGGATGTGGTGAGTTAAGAAACGCCATCACTGCCGTCCTCAGCTCACCGGCAGAAATGTCGGAAGAATCTGAACCAAGGCCACCACATACACGGTAGAACCCAATGCCCGAAGGAAGGAAATGGTGCTCCGGCGAGAACTTTTTATCAGGCTGCAGTATCAAAAGTTCACCCATAGGAGCATACAGCGTTTTCTGTCAAGAAACAAAAAGTAAAAATACAATACATCATATTAGAAAAGTTTTTTTGACAAATGTTAATAGATAAAATTTCAAAGTGGCGGGTACCTGGTATTTTAGGCAAGGATGATTTCTGAAATTTCCATTCACAGCCTTCAATAACTCAATCACATGATCAGGATAGTGGCAAGAGAAAGCACGGGGAACAATGTCCCGGTGCATAGTTATGGCTTGAACATGGCTTCGGGGCAAGCCTAGCTTCTTTAGGAGACCATCCCCTCCACACATTATGGATGGCGAACCAAATGTTACGACGGGAAGAAGGGAAGAACGTGGAGCATCTCCCCTTAGAAGCAACATGAGATTCACCAACAAAGCTAGGCTTCCTCCGAGGGAATGACCTGTGAAACGGAGCCTGGCCGCTTTACCATGTCGTTTAAGGTGGGCAAGAACCTCGGGCAACATTTGCTTGTACATGCCTTTAGCAGCTTCATAAATGCCTCTGTGAACCGGCACGTCTAACCCCTGTAATTAACCACAAAAATAATAGAAGAACAATTCAGGCACTCAGTAATTTGCAAGTAACAAAATGTAGTTTGAGCTTTCTACGCAATGTCATCTTGTACATGCTATCGTATATATAGATAACTGTAATAACAGACAGTGGTACTCGCATACACCGTTTACTGACAAGGTAATGCACTAAAAACATGAAGCTGAATGAATAAGTACGCAAGCAGATGTATTTTACCTCAAATTTGACAGGCTCAAACAGAAGATTTGCTTGCCAAGATGCCAACGTTTCAGAGCCCTGCTTGTTCACAAAGATCAGATCAGAGCCTGAAACGAAACTCATACTCTTTCCAGGGCAATTGAATGAACAATAAAAAGAACAAGTACACAAACACTCACCTGAATCACAAACAATCTAGTTTCAGTTTTCTCTGCATCACATATAAACCATTCACAAGGCGATGAATTCACCGAATTCAAGTCCTTAGCAACTGCTTGCTTCATTTTTTCCTCTGCAGCTACTACGGCAGTGACTGAGTTCGTAGTGGCCACAAAAGACGCCACTTCCGAGCTCGTTACATTTGCGCTGACCATATCATTTTCCCTTGTTCCTTCGCATTCATAATCATTTTTGTGTTGGACTTTTGGAGAAGCAAAAGGCAAGATATTTTTTGTTTGAGATTGTACGTAGGATGCTGCCGCGGCGGCAATTTGATAAGCTGCAGAAGCACTTATCTGATATCCAAACCTTCTTTGTTTTTCAACCTCTGCTCTAGCATCTGTCTCGGTTATCTCATCATTCTCTGGCTGTTTCTTTTCACTCTTTGCCGAATTTGACTTCACATTGTCACCTTTCAATTCTTTCCTTTCTAGAGAAGATGTTACAAACCGTATGCCCTGGTATTTGAGCAAATTTTCCGGCTAAAAGAAGCAAAACAAAAATCAGTACACAGAATTTAGCAAATCAATTGAAACAACCTCTACCTTGAGCCTTTTCAAATAAAAAATAAAATGTTCAACGCTTGCTAGAAATGAAATTATGATTGAATCTCATGAGACAAAAATGAGGCATTGATCCCCAAGCCACATCAAACAAAAAGTTAAATTGAATACCTCCATGCTTTACAAATACAACAAAATCAAGAGCCCTCATCATGCATTAGAATTACGAGCAATTTCTTGATAAAAGTAATTCGTAAGCAAAACATTAGTAAATCCAGAGAAATGGAGAATTCTAGAAATGTGGTGAGCAAATTACAACACGCAAAATAGTTCACTGTTTTTTTAAAAGAAGAAGAAGCAAGACAAAAGTTGCGATTTCTTACCTTGATTTTGTTAATGGCGTAGGCCAGGTTTCCTAAATACGACATCTGCGCATAAATCCTCGCCTCCGCCAAGGACACCTTCTTTAAGAACTTGGAAAACGTACTAGTATCGAAATCCACGAGGTGCCCATCAACTCCAAGTTCACAGCTACCATCTCCACCCTCGCCACAACATTCGGAACAGCTCCGAATTTCCGTCTCGGTCTTTTCCATTGCCCTGCCGTCTTCCTCGTCAGAAGGTAACCCATTCTCGCCTTCCCCACCTTTCTTATCCAACCACATGGATCTGACGTGAAGTATCTTCAACACCCAATTTCCCCGCCGTTGATCCAAATCCGCCTCCTCCTCCTCTCCTCCTCCTCCTCCTCCTCCTCCTCCTCCTCCTCCGCTTCCGCCTCTGCCTCCACCTCGGCCTCCTCCTTCACGAACCCACCGACGGCGGGCGAAGTCCACAAGAACCGGAACGGCCGCGCCAAGTAATTCAAACTCCCGGCATGATCCGCGGCTACATCCACCGAAACTCCGGAGGCAGCCGCGCGGCGTCCGAGAGAACTGACATGAGCAGCGACCGGCCGCGACTCAGCCCCTGCACCGCCGAGCCCGATCCCCGGCACCCCGGGACCCTTGAACATGCATAGGCTATCCATCCACCCCCTCAAACGAACTCTTTACTCAAATCCCAACAACACCAACACCTGTAACAGTACTGGCACCTCAAATCTTCCAAACAAAAAACTGGAAATCTTTTGAAAACACAAGGACAAGAATTGGCAATTATTTAAGGCAAGGAACGTGATTAGTATTGATCAATCGCTGTTTTTAGTTTTTTGGAAGAAAAACCTGCAACTGCGAAGCGATTGGAGGGGCGTAAACGTCGGGGGGCGTTGGTGGGGGCTTTTGTAGAGACGAGGGAGCAGGTGGGGCCCGCCGCCGGGAGAGATCGGAAATTAAGACTCGGGTGCGTGAATAGCGTGTAGGGAGAGGGCTTCGTCCGATACTGCGTGTCCGTATGCGGGGAGGCGGGAGGGATGGTCGTAGGTGATCCGAATCGACGCCATCTCATGCCTCGCGTTTCCTTCGCTCAATCATCGACCCCTTTCCTGGGCCCTGCCCTTCCCATCAGACCCGCCCAATATAGGAGTGTAAAAGGCTTTGTTTCTTTGTCTTGTGTAGTGATAGCAATTAACAGGGGCGGTGTTTTGGCACATGGTCAAACAAAGCCTTCCTTCCTCAAATTATATCTTTTTTCCATTAAAGATTGCTAAGATATCATGTTTTTCCTGCCGGCGTGCAGCAAATCAAACTCCCCCTCCCACTTTTTCGATTCCTAATATTTTTAAAAAATAATTATATTAATTATATTAACCTCTTCTAATTCCTACAGCACTTGCTATATTAAATCCTTAGCCTTTCCAAAGATGACGTTTAATTTTTTGTGCCATATTTTTTATTTTTTGGTGACGAATAATGAAAATATTTAATTAATGATACTGCATTGATTATTTGATCGGACATCAAAAATCATTTTATTTGTATTTGTTGTAAAGCGGTAAAAAGAATAATGATCGAATTCACCCAAAAATATTTTGATAATAAAAAGTTATTTTGTATTTTCAATTAAAAGGTATTTTCACTATCATTAAAAGTTTTATACTCTATTTAATATTTTGTAAAAATTATACTTTTTATATTATAAAAATAAATTAATGTTTTCCGTACAACATTTAAAATAAAAAGAGATGAACAGTGATCTAGTTTTTTCATTAATTTTATATTTTGTGGTGCTGGCTAGGCCCACCGCTTGAGGGACAAAAAAATCTCACGCCCATCTCTGTTGTATCCTCTTCAGGGAAAAGTACAGACTGATGCAATAATTTCAATTATTTATGCCGAAAATTGAGAGCCGTGATGGCTTGTAAGAGCGAGTCTTGTCGAGGATTGTGTGGGAGTAATCGCAAATTTGTACGTGAAAATAAATATAATAAATTATAATATTTCAATTGTTGCCAGCTCCAATTTCATAAATTTCAACTTTTTTTGGAACATGTACCACACATCATACATGTGAAGTATTTTGTTTCCGTAATAATTTATAGAGCAATATATTAGCTGTCATTTCTTTGAAAATAATTGAGAGGGTCTTATTACTTAAAATTTACATAAATAAATATAAAAAATAAATAAATAGAACACATAAAATTTTCTATTCATTTTAATGATTTCAACTCTTTAATTATCAAAATAATTAAAATAAAAATTATTTGTTAAGCACTTTTAAACTAGTATATTTTAAACGTATATGAAAAACATGAAAAAATTAAATGAGAAGTGTACTTCAAATTTATGAATAAATAAGATATAAAGCTTGGAGAAGAAATGGGTAGACACAGACCTAGCAGCCCCAGGACGAGGCCACAAGGGGTGCTGCGCAAGGGGTCAACAATACGATAACGCCAGCCCATGGGAAGCGGAATGGTAGTTGGGCGACGACGGGCTTGCTTTGGTTTGACCGTATGGCCGGGTCCAGAGCCAGCTACAAGTAGTCATGTACAATGTACCTACGACTGACCATCCCTTCTATTTGCTTTCTCTTCTCAACTGCTTGCTGCCTTTGTAGTCAACCTACACCATCACGAACAATGAGTACTTATCTCTTTCGTCTCGCTTCTTCTTGGATTGGATTACAAGGATCGATCCCTAAATTTAGAGTCGATTAATAAAGTATACAAGGCTAAGAAAAGAGAATTTTATAAGCAAATTTTGATCTGTTACGTGGAGAATCGTGTTTGTGAATTAACTGTTATTATCAAGGTAATTATACCTGCTGAGAAAATCCTCCTTAGCAGCATTATCTCCTTTATACGCAATCGTCGTCAACCCTTCATGGCTTCCCAAAATTTTTAGTAAGGTGGATTTAGTGTTGACCCTGATTACATTGTATTTCATTCTAAATTTTTAGAGGCTTTCATCTTTTTTAAAGTATTTATTTGATTATTTTTAGTTTATCTTCTTTATGTACATGTGGCTTCGTTTTCGTGACATCCTCAAACTATATGACATCATCACATTGTTCCATACCACACTTGAATTACTTATTTACTTTGTTTACCAACGGCATGTTTAGTTGATAAAAATATAATATAATTCTCATGATTTTTTTTAAAATAAACCTTATATTCAGTGTATTTTATATAAAAAGTAAATATTGAGTTAATTATTTTCTATGTAAACAAATATGATTAAATCTTATACTTTTAATTAAGTGGGTCATGTGCTTCCCTATGAAATGGCAAGTATATATGTGACTCACTCAAAGTAATCATAATTAATTTAGGCACAAAATATATTAAAAATATCATAATTTTTCTACGAATTATATTAGAAATATAATACACTTAATTAGGTAACTGTTCAAAATATTTATTTAATTTACATTTTTTTCACACCAATTAAACGAAACTTTATCAAAAGATTAATTTATAAATAATAGGCGATGAATGCTGATAATTATGACAACTAGATTAGTTAAATACGTAAAATGTGCATATAAAAATTCATACGCAGTCAATATGAATACCAATAAAATTATTGGGTAATAGGTTAAAAAATCAATGATTTTCTTAATTATTATCTGGTAAGGCTAGTGAAACAAAATAACGGTGGTTATCAACTTCATGAGGTCATGTGAAGAAAAATAAAATTGTTATGCGAATGCATGAAAATGTTTCGTTTGGGAACAGTCGTGTACAGCCGAAGCCAATGTCAACCTTTCCAAGTCACCACTACGGTATTAAATCTCCAATTAAATGACTACTCCATGATAAATCATCTCATATAAAATCATATTATCTATCAGCAGATACAAAGCTGACAAAAATCAAACATTAAGCTAATGTCTAATTTTACATTATAACTGGCTACATCAATCCACTTAAAATTGGACAGCCTTCTGAACTCTCTTTACTCGGTTGACCTCATTCCGACTCATCAGAAACCTCCTTTAGTCGAGAAAAAATTGTGGACTCTTGAGAATCAGTATACACTAAAAAATACAAACATTTTTTTTTTGGAACAGATCCTGTAAGCAACTAAAGTTTCCCTGTTAATTGCAACATGGTGGATATCCTGAGACCTCAAAACCTAAGACAAAACTTCCTTGATTTTTGTCTTCTGAGCTTCAGTTAATGAAGTGGGAAACAAGACCTCAAAGGTGGCGTATAAGTCGCCCTTCTTCGTGCTGAAATGTAAAGGCATTCCTTCTCCTTTGAACTTCCTCACTTCTTTCGGCTTCGTTATACCCTGAGGGGGATATTACTAGAGTAAGATATTTTGTATCCAGTCATGAAAAAGAAATACAATTTGCTTCTCGGGAACTGACCTTTGAGCCAATGTCCACCAAATGTTCGTCAAGATGTGTGACAGTTTTCTCAAAGCCCACGAGTGCTTGAACCTAAAAAGTAATGAATTCCAGATTCAGATAAAACATTCCACAACAACCGCCAACTTTACCATTACACGTTTAGAGGGAGAGAATTACCAATGTGATTGTGACTGTTGTATGTAAGTCATTGCCTTCCCGTTTGAAGCGGTCATGTGGTGCAGTTATAATGCGAAACTGTTCAGCAAATAATATTTCGTTGATCTATTGGAATTTTTAGTAGAAAATAACTGAAAATGGAATAAGTTAAAGGAGTCATAAAACCTTCAGATCTCCTGGCTCGCCATCTATTATGGGCTCACCATCATCATAAAATGTTACCTCCTGGAAATAGAAGCTGATCAGTTTAGGTACATAAATCTATGATCTTTACACATCCAAGCAACTAAATGCATTAATAGCACGGTGACCAATGCAACAATTCTATGGAAGGTATCATAAGTTTCCATACATGAGAAAAGAAGAAAACATACTTGTCCATCTTGCATCCCTTTCTCAATATCTATGGTAACAAAATACCCTTCCCGATCATACTTCACATTTTGGCATTGCTCACAGACCTGAATAAGAGTCAGAACTGCAGAATGAGCAAAAATTCCGATATGCCCTTATGATTGCCAAGGGGATGAACATTATTGCAAACCAAAATATTTAAAAGAATAAGAGAAGGAAAAGGATAATACAGAGAAGGATGAAAGGGACGGAGAATAAGTGAGCTGATAGCATTCTGTAAATTTAAACTGGTCTAACCCCACTTGTCCTAAAAGCTCAAGCTATTATGAAAGAGAACCACTTAATATTTACATCTAACTCTCCTCCTCAAGTGTAAGAAAACTTTTTTAAGTTTAGCACGTGGACAAACACAAATATGGGGTAAATAGTCAATTGGTCACAATATATGGTTAAATTAATATTTCTTGGAGCATATATTGCCTACGGGACTCAAACCCCATACCTTTGGTTCTGATACTACATAAATTTTAGATGATCAACCACTTATCCTAAAAGTTCAATTTGCTAGGAAAAGGAACCACTTAATATTTACTTCTAACACATTCCAATAGCACAAGGATGCATGATAATTGATGACGCTTGTAGCAATATATGTAGCACCAAGATGGCCATATACGTCAACAAAAACATGTAGATCAATGATGCACGTCATACATGAGTATCTTTCAATGGGCCAAAAAATATAGTGCTGTCTGAATACATTTTGGAAGATAGTGCCATCTATTATACAATTGTGCAGTTAAGGCAAATCACGCAGAAAAACTAGAAACCCATATGAATTCCAACAGTATTGACAAATTTTCTGCTAAAAAATGCATTAAGGGATCACTGTTTTCATATCAGTTTTTTAACATCAATATCTCCATATGAATGAGGAGCATATGCAAGCAATTTCTTTTTAGAAGCATATGGAAGAAATTAATGGCCTTCACTTATGCTCATTTTGCCAGGTAAGTTCCACACAAACCTGTAAATTGAAGAGCAAAAGGCTTGAACAAATTGAAACAAAAAGCTACCTGTTCTGTCATTTGCTGGAACATCCCTGGACCAATTTGCTTATGATAAACCTCATTTCTACAATTACAACGTCTTTTCCCAGGTGCAGGCTTTATGACATTTTTTTCCCTCCAAACCTGCCGCACAGTATATAACTACTATAGTATGAAAGATATCAAAGACCGAAATTTCTTTTCTTGACAATAAGAAAGTCATTTCTTCTAACGAGTGAATTAAATGTTTTCCGAGATGAAATATGAACTGATTCAATATTGAATAGAACGGATACAGTCATGATCAATTTAAGCTAACTTATAGATTAACAAGGAATGGCCAAGCACACCTTTAAAGAGCCTCCCATGTACAGATCTTCCAAGGTTGCTTCCAATTCAACAATAACATCATCACCTTTGACTATCTTTTCTTCCTCTTCCGTTGAACCACCACCAAAGAAGCTACAAGGAAAAAACTTTAGACACCCTAGAAGAACCATAATTCTTGTCCTAATTCAGATAAGAGAGGCGTAAGCTTAATGATTGAGAAGCACAAGCAAGCAGTTCAGTTGAGCCGTTTGTCTTAAAATGGCTCGAAACTTGGCATTTAAGATTTATATAGCTATATTATTACTCGAAACTGGATTCCTGCAGCACAATCACGGTTATAATACTTAATCCGTTGTCTGAAATCAAGAAACTTGGTCACAGTTATTCACAATATATGCGGGGAAAAAATACGATGAAAATAAAGCAAAATATATCATTTAATGGCACAGTTTGGAATAGAATGCCACTTGGAAATAATCAAGAACTTACTTGCTAAAGATGTCCTGAATGTTCATTCCACCTCCCCTTCCTCCACCGGCTTCATGCTGTTTCAATCCTTCCTCCCCGTAACGATCATAAATGTTCCTCTTCTCACGATCCGACAGCACTTCATAAGCTGGTTCCCCCGTCATCGAATTCACCCAAAAAAACCGACTTTTGCTCACCAAACAAAAAGACAAAAACAATAGGTTTTCTCCAAACATGGGAAAAAAATACCATTGTTGATTTCGGCAAATCGCTTGTTGGCCTCTTCATTGCCAGCATTTTTATCAGGGTGATACTTCAATGCCAGTTTCCTATAAGCCCGTTTGATATGCTCATCCGACGCACCTTTCGGAACTTGTAGAACATCATAGTAGCTCTTCCTGCGCAAAAGATTAGAATCAAATAAACGTTAGAAAAACAAAAATCACAAAACGGCAAACTCGCCAACATCTGAAATGGAAAAGTGATACCCGGCGACGATCGAAACGGTGCATATTATCAGGAAGATCCAGATAAAATCTGATACCCGGAACGCCATTGCCGGTATCGGACTGCTCCAATCTCCGGATTCTTAATCCGGACGCGAGAATAAGTAAATCCGTCGACTTCGAAGGATGGGCCGGGTGGAGTTGTTGCTCCTTCTCCACCTTCTCAATCAATCAAAGATCAGACACACGGAGAAGATGGGCTGCGCCGCCGACACCAACGCTACCGACGCGTCGCCGCCGTCGCCGATGGGAAGAAAGACGAAACGTTTGAGTTTTTACGATGCCCGGGACCAAATACGTGGGGCCAATTTACGTGGTTCTTTCAAAGAGGACCAATCACAGGCTGGCCGAGCAAGTTATAGCCAATAAGGAGATGACACGTGGACAAAATGACGGGGCTACCCCGTTTTGGACGTTGAGTCTCCGGTGCGTAAGTGGGGGTGAAGGTCACCCAGGGAGTGGGCTGGGTCTTGCGGTTCATATCTTTGGTGGGCCTGAATTTTGGGCCTATGATTGTTGTGGGCTTATCGTTGTGAGCGCTCACCAGGATCAGACTGTTGGAGGAGCGTGTCCTTTTCATGTGCCACCAAGTTTTTGGCAAGTGAAAAAAGTTTAAGAAAATATTTATTTTAAAAATAATTAGTTCCGCCCAAACTGTAAATGACACTTGCCGTATTATTTACTAGCCACGAAATTGGTATATCCACAAAAAAATATTAGTTTTCAATTTATTTTTTCAAGTTCCTTGAACTCAACTTGTGGGAGTATGAAAATCCTTCAATGTACGCTCTACCCCATGCCCAACTTTAACTCACACGATTATAGAAACCACGTTTCCACGAGTCTAAAAGGAAATTTGTTCCCTCAGAAACTCAAATTTATCTTCATATTTGAATGAGAGAATAATTTTATAATATTTATCTTTATCAGTTAATTGATGAAAAAGTGGGTACATATATAATTTTGGCCATCTATCTCTCAATCCCTAATAATTTAGTTGTTAAGACATTCCAATAAATACACTATTAGTCTTACACATCAAATAAAAGTTTAGCTAATTCAATTTTAAAATAGGCTTGATCATGAACGAGGTGGGAATCGGATCAATACAGCATCCACACCTCCCCCTCTATCGAGGCCAGGTCAGACACTTTCCGACTGCCCAATATATGCCCCTTTTTCACTGTTTGTATTCTAAATTCTAAGCTAACTCCCCTCCTTGCCATGCCCTTGACGTGTTACCACAACCGCTTTCTCACTCCCACACTCGCACATCAATCATCCTGTCGTTTCTTAATTTTGCTTGCGTGTCTCCTTCCTCCTACAGGTAAATTAAATTACTTGTTAATTTATCTTCTGAGCTCCTCTTAGACTCTCCAAACCCTGGGCCCAAAAGATCGGGATTATCCATTGAATCAACTCTGCATAATTTTTTTACCATTTTTTATAGTATCCTGGTCAATTTCCCGATTAAACGCGAGTCAGAACCGGGAAAAACCTCCGCCAATGAGTTTCTTCGTTGGAACTTGAGCTATTCCATCAAAAGGAGAGACGTCTCGCAAGAGGACGGCCTTCCATTTTTTAAAATTCATCATCATTGCGTACTTGAACATCCCGGGTTACTTTACTGATGGCCGAACCATAACACGGCCTTCGAATCTTGTTGCCATAATTTCAAAAATAAAAATCTTGCTGCCATAATAGTGGTTACTTCAGCCATCCCTGATTGGGCACGTTCACCAAACAACTAGTAAAATTCTTTTTTTAAAAAAATTGGGTCGTCATCGAACAAATTTACTTTTTAAATATATATACTAACAATGATCAACAAATTGGGCCAGGATCGTTCCGAGGAACACCTAAATACAAAGACCATGTACATCTCCTTCCCCTCTGGCAGTACTGCCGAACACATATAATTCATTTATATCCATCGTTATTATTATTATTTTTTCTCCCAGAGCTCATTCATATACTAGTTGCTGTGCAAATCAACATTGTATTACAGGTTGTGTAGGGGACGTGGGCATGAAGAATCACGTGCTACTGAAGTTGTCCACTTGTTACAATTCAGAAACACGTCTGCCGATCTAAAAAGACGGCAAGAAGCACCATCTCGGCAAGGATTCCGCCCGCCGTATTCAGTTCCATTATTATTATTTCGCACTGTATAAATGATACATCTGATTAAAAAGAATTAAAAAAAAGAAAAAAAGAAACAAGAAACTCAAAGAGCCCAACCCCCACTTTTATCTGCTCGGAAAATGACAGCATTTTCTTTCAAAAAAAAGAAGAAGAAGAAGAAAATAACAGCATTCTTTCGCCAGCATCAGGGAGCAGTTGAAGACATCAATAATGTCACAAAAACTGGAAAAACGATTGCTACTCAACTATATATTTGGGGGAACCGATCGCATCAACGATGATACAACTTGCTTTTGGGGAAAATAAATTGATGATACAACTTGTTCAATAGCGTAGAAACTAAAATGGCATTCATGGTTCAGCAGTTGTCATCTTCAAAGTACTTCAGTCTAATTTACATGGCACATCGCATATTCGCCTTACACAGATATAGGAACAAATTAGTAGGGTAAAAAAAGTGATAATTTAGAGAATTAGTAGAGAATATGAACCCAAAACAGACATGATTGTCATTTAGTTTTATAATTGAGCCCATCAATTAGAAATGTACCTTGCGTCGAACTCGTTCTACCTAGAGGAGACGGGGCTTAGAGCTCTGGTGAGGCCGTTCATGGCGACGTAGCTTCTCGACCTAAACCCAAGGCAACCAAGCAGCCCTCGCCGGTATGGCAGGTACGTCTTCTTCCTCAACTCCTCCGCCTGCGCTCTGTTTGCCGTGTAGTGCAGCTCGTGCGGCGACGGCGGAATCCGCCTCTTAACTGCCGGCGCCCCGGCGTTGGCCAGTCGTTGTTTCGGCTTCCGGTTTGGGGACACCGAAGCGGTCGGGGACTGCTTCTTCTCCTTGTGGATGTGGGAGAAGGAAGTGGAGAACCAGATCTTGTCCTTGCCACAGCCGGCGCTGCTGCGGCCCCTGCCCTCGCTCTTGCTCCTGTGCAAGAAATCCATTAGAAATACCCACCGCTTTGACCTCCGGCTCGACGTAGAGTTGGAACTCGACGAAGACTCCGACATCGATGGCGTCGAGACGTCGGAAGGTGGGTCGTCCGCCTGCGTCGGCGCTGCCTCGCTCTCGTCCGGCTGGGGGAGGGGCGCCTATCCCGGCCCCCGCCGTCTCTGTTCCGCCAGTTTCGGAGCGGGGACATCGATCTGGCCCTTCTCCGCATCGATTTGCTCCTCATTCTCACTTCTCGCCCTCTCGACGACGTCTCCTCCGACTTCTCCCCGGCAACCGCCGCCGCCCCATCTCCGCCGCCGTTCTCGGCCCCTTCTCCTTCGTCGCCGTCCTCCTCCTCGAGATCAAGAAGCGGGGCCAAATTCTGGGGCCTCTGCAGGTGAGACGACAGCTTCATCGGTCGGATTTGGCCGTTGAGGAAGAGCTCGTCGGCGGAGGTCATGGAACCGGCGGCAGAGGCGGCGGCGGCGAAATCATGGCTAAAACGTGCCGAGAACTCAAAGTCGGCGGAGAAATCGGCGGCGGAGGGAGCGAAAGCTGAGGTTGGGGGCGAGGAAGAGAGGATGTAGTGGACGGGACTAGCGGGGGCGCTGAAGAAAAAGGCAGGCGGCGGGGGCCGCGGCCGGGGCTAGAGGGGGCGCTGACGTAGGGAGTGGAGCAGGTGCTCTCCACCTCGCCTTCTGACATTGGGCGGGACATGGCGGCGTTGTCGTTCTCCGGCGTCTCCGGTTGGAATGGCGAGTGCATGGGAGAGTTAGAAGAGCCGGGAAGGAATGTAGTAGACGTGGTTGGAGTTTTAATCCGGAGTTCCCTAGAATATATTAGCCTCATCTTTATCATATTTTACACCATTCTGAAACCATTGATTGAGACATTAGCATGTCTCCCCGACTCTCAACTTATTAATTCATTTTATTAGTACTATAATCATAATATTGAATTTGCCATTTAATATTAAAGTGTTCAATTTAAATTTATGTGATTATATTTTTTTGACAATTTTAACGAAAAGTATTTTAATGTCGATCCACTAAAACAATACGAGTCACCTTATCAAACCATATTTGAAACTTCAAATTTTTATCAGACTGGCCTTTTTTTTTATTCCTACCGGCCTTGTGTATTTATTTTAATTGGATACAATGCAGGAGTGGTGTCCAAAAGGATTGTCCAAGAAATACTGTATTAGCTTGGAAGAGGAATTATCGATGTCACAAGTAAACAGGTAAGTTGGAATGTATATATATATATATATATATATATATAGGAAATAAGATTGTTGTGCAGCCCTGCTATGCTTGATTTTCTTTACCGCCGTTAGATCCTATCCAACAGCTAAAAAATAATGCTCACCCAAAACCATGTTGGTTGTGCTCTGTTTCTCTTGCGATGTCGCGCAGCATGGCCAGTTGAATCTTATTGCCCAAGTATTGACGCACAAATATTGCGTCGGTGGGATGAAGGTGGGAGGCGTCGGCACGGGAGTCCATTGAGGAAGCGGGGAGCAGAGTATAGCGCTGGCGGAAAGAAGGTGAGAGGCATCGACACACTCTGTTTCTCTCAGGATGCCGCACAGCACGGCTAGCGAGATGAATGCCAGAGGTGTCGGCATGGGAGTCCGGTAAGGAGGCAGCCGCGGAGTCCAGCATCAGCATAAGCTGTAATGACAAAGAAGTAAAGGAGTTGGGCTATTTCACACACTCTTTTCTCCCGAGACTCTACGCAGCACGACCAGCAAAATGAAGGCAAGAGGCATCGACTTGGGAATCCGATGAGGAGGCAGTCGCAGGTGAGTCCACCATTGGCATTTGCTCAATCAATGTTGCTTACTCCAGCTTTGTCTACACTGTCGACCACAATTTTGCTTCCTCTGTTTTCTGCCGGCAACTTCAACCCCAAATTGTCAGACCATTTCATAGCTAAGCCGAAGCTCAACCTCATTGATTGCAGTAAAGAGCTCAACGCCGGTTACATTGCCTACTGTACACAAGAGGGAGAGGCATCTCGATCAACGCCATCGCCAACACGTGCAGCCAGAACCTCCCAGTCATTTGCATTGTCAGAGGTCCTAACTCCAGTGATTGTGGAACCAACCAAATTCTTCACCAGCCAGACTTCTCGCAGGAGGTTTGGTGCTTCCAGATCGTCATGATGTTCTGATCCTCTGTGTTTTTAATTTGGTTGGTGGGTTTTTGATCAATATTTGATATTTTTTTATTTTTAGTTGAGGAGGCAGTGGTGAATCATTTGGAGGATGTGTAGGAGTAGATTGATACAGCAATATCGATGGCTTTGAAAGAGAGCAAACCGTTGTGAAATAGACAGATGCCGGCAAGGGAATCCTAGAGTTTGCCTATTTTTTATATTTGATGGAAGAAAATAGCAGCACTAGAAATGATGGCAGAGAAAAATGCCAGTAGTTCCATGGAAGATAATAAAGATCGAGATACACGATTTGTGATTGACTCAATATGGAATGCAGTTTATAGAAGAAGATTGTGAGGAAATTGAAGAATTTGACAAGAGTTCGTGAAGATTTTAACAAAATAAAACATGAAGGTGAAGCCGTAAAAATATCCGAATGGTTTGAAAACCTTGTTTGGGCATGGAATTCTCTTTAGAAAAAGTTGTATATGATTTTTACAACCAGTATGCAAAAAGACAAGGGTTTGGCATTCGAAAGGGTGGGTTTTATTGTTTGAGAAAGAAGAACTGTATCATATCTCAAAAATTTGTTTATTCGAAAGAAGGTAAAAAGATATTAATGAGATAAAGGAAGATGAGGAGAGAAGTTAAAAGGCATAGAAAGACTAGAGAAGATTGCAAAGCTTATATGTGAATACATCTAAACAAGTGTGGGGTGTGGAATATAGAATATTTTTTGGACATTCATAGTCATAACTCCTCAACTCCAACTAAAATTGGAAAGCTTTGGTCTCATAGTCGTCTATCTAAATCTTGCAAGAATATGATTGATTCACTACATCAAACAGGAATGAGACTAGCAGCTATCTCTAAAG
Source organism: Piper betle (assembly GCA_033002965.1). Classification (NCBI taxonomy): domain Eukaryota; kingdom Viridiplantae; phylum Streptophyta; class Magnoliopsida; order Piperales; family Piperaceae; genus Piper; species Piper betle. The sequence goes on along the minus strand of JAURVB010008099.1, from coordinate 113,371 downwards.
TTTTGAATGCAACTTCTAATAGTGTCAATATAAACAGAGTGACGCGTCAATCTTACATCAGCGATTTGAAAAGCACTCATAAGAATGATGTTAGCGGCAATGCTTAAGTGTTATCAAGTATTTTCAATTGAAAAATATGAAAGACAACTTCTTTTTGAAATTGAATTAGATGAGAATGGAACGACAATGTTTTTTGGGCTGATGGGAGATCAATGACATCTTACTTTAACTTTGGTGATGTGATAGCGTTTGATATAATTTATAAGACCAATGTATTCTCCATGCAGTTTGTTTTATTCATAGATATTAATCACTATAAGCAATCTACACTTTTTGGTTGTGCTTTACTTGCTGATAAAACATAGGCAACATTCGCTTGGCTATTTAAGACATGGTTAAAATATATGTGGGGAAAAATACCTACTTCGATTATCACATATCAAGATGGTGCAATGTGAAAGGCTATTGCAACTATTTTTCCGAGAACCCATCACAAGTTTTGCTCATGGCACATATCTAATAATGTCATGATTCATCTAAAACATTTTAAGTCCAACCATAGTGAATTTGAGAAAGAATATAATGATTGGATATATAGATGTGATACAATCATTGAATTTGAGGAGAAATAGAAGATTATAAAAGAAAATTACAATTTGGATAAAGAAAGTTGATTGTCCTCCATGTATGATGTCAGACACCGTTAGATATCTATATACATGAGGGATAATTTCTTTACAGGTATAACTTCGAGCCAAAAAACCAGAGTATGAATTTATTTTTTGATGTATTTGTGCATTCACAAACCTCACTAGCAGATTTTGTGAAGTAGTATGATAGAGAGTTACAATCTCATAGATTTAACGAGGAACAAGAGGATTCTCATACTTTGAATTCTAAGCTTGTGCTATGTAGATACTCTCCTCTTGAGGCTGAAGTTGAGTCTTTGTACACGCAGATCAAATTTTGATATTTTTAAAGATAAATTGAAAAGGAGCCAATGTTGTATTTACAAGAAAATCGGCGAGGAAGGATCAATAACAAAATATAAAGTTTTTTCACATGATGATTAGGCTAAAAAACTTGTTGTTGCCTACCAAAATTGTGAAATAATGAATGTCACATGTAGTTGCAAAAAATTTGAAAGGGAATGAATTTTGTGTATACACATTTTGAAAAAATTTTCATAAGAAATAACTATGTAAAATTCCAAGTCAATATGTGTTATACTGTTGGACAATTAAAGCTAAATATTGTTATTCAAGCCGGAGTGAGGATACCAACCTCGTTCATTCCTCTATAAGTCCACTTACCCCATTGGAAATATGAAGATTTCGGAATATGACTATCTGATTGCAAGATTTGGGAACAAGTTCATATGAGCAATATCATTTTGTATTACTATTTTTAGAAAATTTGGTTGAAAAAGTTGATGCAATTGGGAATTCGTCTTTATTGAGAGTACAAACAAGCAAGGAGTTTATTGAGAGGCAAGTTAGAACTTTAATGGACCATATTCCCCAAATAGTAGTACGTGACCCCTCTCATTTGCGTACTAAAAGTCATGCAAAAAATAGTCAAAGATTAAAGGTAAGATACGATGTTACTCAAGCTCAAACAAAAAAAGGATGTGTAGTCTTTATGATGATAGAGGTCATTATTATACAATATGTAAAAATGTTCATAGCAATTGTAATAATGATTCCATACAATATGTTTTTTTGGGCTTATATGATGCATGATTATAGATGTTGGGGAACATTATCATTGTATTTTTGTGCATTTTATGGATTACAATTTTTGTCATGTTATTAATGACAATGATAATTTTTTGTCTTTACATGATTATAACATCTTAAATTTTTATTGAATATTGACTAAGTAAGATCTTGATGGATTCGAACCACCATTCCTTAAGAATTTCTTGAGTACTCTGCTAATTTTGAGCTAAAGATCCACAACGGTTTAATTCATTGAAAAACATAAGTTGGTGGTATTCATTCAGAACCCAACTAAATTTAAAACTAGAACAAATTAAAAACCAAGAAAAATACATATGTTTTGTAGACTAGACAACCTTTTTCTAATTTTGGCATTAGAACTACATCTGTTTTTAGCAAAATGCATTGTGATCTCACCCAACTTTGGTGTCAAAATATCCACACAAGTATTTCCTCATGTCTCCATAAGGTAGTGTCCAAATATCAATCTTTAAGCCTCCTTGCTTCCACTGGAGTAGATGTATACCTATTGTCATTAAAGTTCAGCGAGCTAATTAAAAGAATTCTAGGAACAAGCTTAGTGCTTGTATTTATTGACTTAAGGCATTGGAAGGTTCGTTGTATTCTTAGAGATGCTAACTTGTCACAAAATTACCATAAATGAAATGACATTTAATAAGATTGGATGTGCTCACCTTGATTCTCATAGAGTGCCACTTCTCAAAAGCAACGGACATGTCTTCAAAGAAAACCCCTAGTATTTCACCACTATCAAATCCAGTTCTCCATATGTGACCCTTCATGGCAAGGAGATTTAGAAACGTTACAATAAAAATAAGCCCTTTATGCACCAATAATAAAACATCATCCACCTGTAATTGCTTCAAAGATGTAAATTTTCTATCAGCTTTTATCATGTTTTCTACACTGGAGACTAGAGATGCGATTACAACATCTTTTACGGCATCATCTTTTGGCACCGGTTGAGCACCAATTACTCCTTTTCAAGCTCTTCATTGACCTGTCAATCATGAAACAACAAGTGCGACTGAGTATTTGAATTCAAGATTACACTGATCACATAGAAGAGAGAGCTTTTAGCCAGCTACCTGTGCTCGCAGAAGTTTTATGTCATCTTGGGTTACGTCACTATCATATGTAGCAGTTGTAAACATGTTATTCTTAATAGCCTTGATTATATCTGGAATAGAAAAAATATGGCTGTTAAATATAGTTTTGAAATCTAGAGGTAACAAAAGAAAACCATCTCCACCTTTAATTACAACAAGAAAGAGATTACTATTAGCATCTTCATTCAATTTAATCAGTCAAATAAATTAAATGAAGCATTAACTTTTAAAATCCTGATATTGCATTCAATATAATTAGAAAACAAAAAAATATCTAAAAATTCACACAGAATTGAAGCCTCAAAATGCTTAGTTAGATAAATTAAATAGAAACCATAATGTCATATAAGCAATACCAAAACCAGTTCTCTCTCAAAAAGTACCATACTTATAGCTGCAATGCATTAGTTGAGTAGTTGAATGGATAGCACATATTGCAAAAAATAAAAACATTATCACAAGCTCGAAGTGGCTGTGACTAAGAATGGAGTTATAAATGTCGAGGCTCATTCAAATCCTGACTTTAAACTTCAAAGATATATGAGTGTGACCTTTCCTTACAAATTTAAGGGGGCTGCAAAACTAGCAACAACCAATACTATGCAGCCACATTAATCCCAAAGCACAAAAATACATAAATTTCATGAAAGCATCCAAATAGATAACTGAAATATGGTAACGAACAATAGAAATCCCACCTTCCCACTCCACAACCCCTCCCTAACCATCCCTAAGCGCTGGACCAGATCTGCCACCGCCTGCACGCACCAGAGTGCCTCCTTCTTCTTCGCACACTCCTTGCTCTTGGTCCGGATCTCGTTGACGATCGAACGGATATCGCCATCATCGCCAGGGGAGAGAAGGTCAAGGAGGGCATTGACATTAGCGGCGATGGCATCGACAGGGGAGACAGAGCGAGTGGTGGCGAAGAACGTAGGAAGGTGGGAGAGGGTGTAGGAGCGGACGCGGTCCACAAGGAGGCGAAGGTCAGGGGCAAAGAGAGGGGGCCAAGGGGTCGGTGTTGGCATCAATGGCCGGGGTCGAGGTCGGGGCCGTCGTTGGGGGGCGTTCATGGCCGGGGCCAGGGTAGTGCTGATTGAGGCAAAACACCATCATGCCTGATTTTTAACCAACCATTAGATAGAATCCAACGATTGTATAAAAAAATAAAGCACAGCCAAAATGATTGTGCGGCAACACAACAAACCTAACCTCATATATATATATATATATATATATATATATATATATATATATATATATATATATAGAGAGAGAGAGAGAGAGAGAGAGAGAGAGGAGTGTTGTCATGCGCTCCTCTTTTTGGCAGCGCATGCAATGCTCCAATCGTGGTCCACACTCCCCCTCTGCTAGCCCGCCTTCCCGTGACAGACCGACCCGCCTGACCACCCATGACCCCGCCCACCAGCCCCCCTCCCCCTACCCCCTCTGCCGCTACCTGCCCACTCGACCACCACCAGCCCCCCACCGCGGGCCCCTTACCCACCACCCCCTTGCCCGCCCCAAGACACCGCTGCCACCCCCTGCCACCACCACCACCACTCCCGCTACCACTTACCACCCCGCTGCTGGGCCGCACCGGCCGCCGCCCTATGCCAACACCACTCTGCCACCATTCGCAGCCATGGCTGGGGGTCTAGCAGTAGGGGGGCAAGGGGAGGGGGGCCGGGCGAGGGAGCCACAGCGGGGGCCGGGGGTGGTCGGGCGGGTCAGTCAATCGCAAGCGGGCGATTGGGTGGGTCGGTCAGTTACGGGTGAGCTGGTGGGCAGTGTGGGCAGGGTGTGGGCCGCTAAATCAAAATCTAGCGGCCCACAATTGGAGTGCTGTATGCATCGTCAAAAATTGGTAGCTCATACCTTCTCTACATATATAATAATAATCAATATTAATTCTAATTAATAATAATAAAGTTGGGGCACTGATCTACAGCCACAGTGTCTGCACAATAATTAACCAATTATCAGCCCAATTCATTGAGTTAACGAATGAAGCTGAAGTTGGGCCCCAATCTAAGCAAATGGACCAGGTGAGTGATTGTCCAAGGCTTTAAGGCTTTCAAGCAGAAACATCAAAGCAATTGGACCAGGTGGGTGATTGTCCAAGGCTTTAAGGCTTTCAAGTAGAAACATCAAAGCAATTGGACCAGGTGGGTGATTGTCCAAGGCTTTCAAGCGGAAACTTGACAATGCTTTTGATTTTCCGCTTTGGCGTTTGTTCAATGTGCCTCTAATGATACGACTCCGACGGAACCACCCTGGACAATATGACTTCAACTAGGCCGGTTTAATAATTCGGAGACCAAATGGCGACAACCACCGAGTGTGAGGCCCAGAAACACGACGAATGTCCTTCGAGGTTATTCGATCAACAACCTTATCATTCTCGTAAATTGTAATCCCCCCGTTTCCAACTCTCCGTGTCGGCGGTAGTAACACTACTCTAATTACAATTAGTGGCGTACATAAATAGATAAGATAATAGGAAGTTGTTTTGTACCTAAAAGAGAAGCTGCGGGAGATGGCATGGGAATGGGCGAGAAGTGGAGAGCACGGTACCAGGAGGGACGTGATGGAGCACATGGCGAGGATCGCTTCCCCATGCGCGTATATATTATATATATGCTGACTTCCCTTCGTGAGACGTGCCTTTTCATATGAGCCCCGGCCGGCCATTCACGCTATTCGCTTCTTTTTATCACACTTCCCGATTATTCCTTATAACCCAAGTCTTTTTCTCTTTTTATTTTCTGGTTTTTAAAAATATACTCTTACTTTTTTTCCGGGTCATAAGCCAATATATAGAAGTTATCCTAGATTTTCTTTTTTACAGAATCATCAATTGCAGCTTGTTTGGGATCTTGTAATTCTTGAAGTTAGATGTGACTTGTCCCCCGTAAATTAATGAGCCTCTTCCACCAACTAGTTTGATATTCTTTTCTGTTTATCTCCATCAACCAGAGACTAGACTTGGCTCTGCAACTGGGCCAGCTTGCTCATCAAACACGTTCGCCCGCTCAATGTCTCCAATTGTAAGTCTGCTTGCAAACAAAAGACCCCCTGCAAAGCGAAGGACAACACAGCAGTTCACCCACAATGATAGTCGCTTCGGCCCACTCCCTTCATTATTGGCAACTTGACATCTTTCTTCCCAAATCCAATATACGGCAAAATATACGCCCTCATATACAGACCCCTCCAAAGTCCAAACACCTCCCTCGCTGCCACAAGTGGCTCTATATTTAGGCCAATCAAACCATGTTTTCTTCCATGGCTCAAATCATCAATGTTTTCGTTTCGCAGAGAGGCAAGCAGGGGCCACCACCTTATCCGATCGATCTGATAGTTAGCTTTCTCGATCAACTTTGCCTGAACAAGTATGACTTTGGTGTCTTCCATTAATGTCTCTGGTTATCCACCCTCACATGAACAACTTCAAGCTTACAACAGATTTGTTCCTCGCTTTTGCAATCTGTCTAGAGGAAGAAGCTGAATTTACTGCAAGTAATGAAGCAAAGAGTGAGGGGAATGACAATTATGAAGCTGGATGACCATTTGTGTCTGAATTTGCTGCCCCACTCACTAGAGACGATGTTATCCGGCAAGCAGCATGTTACATGTTTCAAGGCATATAAACTGTTCTATTTGAGTCAAGTCCACACTCACAAATTTCGCGACATGAGGACTTGAAATTGAAACAATATGAACTTACCAGCTACAAATCAATAGAAGTAAACCAAGAGACATTGGTTTATTATTTATGGGTTGAATCTGATTCAGTCAAGATGGCAACTTCTGTTTTCGTTTTCTCTTTGCCGCTGTTGGTTGCTCTGGGCTCCATTTGACGAAGTTGGAAGCGTTTCTTTTCTCCATGGGTCCCCATCAATCCTACCCTTCTCCATATTCAACCCCTCAAAACTAGCAGCAGCATGTTTCTGGCGACCTCCAAAACTAGTACTACTGACATTTACTTCCCCATTTCTGCTTGGATCGACTGATCTGGAAGGCGTACGTTTCTTGGCAGACTTGGCCTTCAGCAGCCCACCACCTTCACGTTTGTCATCTTCCCTGACGTTGCCGGTGTCTTTTTTGTCACCACATGCAGCAGCTTCCTTCATATTTCTAGGCTTTTTTCGTCGAACCCTTCTTCTACGTGCACAGTGCGCGTCCTTGACCAAGTCCGCGTAATTCCTAGGTGGGTACAACAATGAAGGAGCATAACTCTCATCATGTGCTTGGTGCTCCGCCAAGACCGACACTCGATCTGGACGATGGTTGTTAGGCATATTTTGCAGTTTAGAAGCGATTTCTGGTCCTCTGTTCACTATTTTTGGGATATTCTCCTTCATCTTCTTCTCCCTGTGAACCACAAGTGAGATGCAATACAGTGTTGGAGAAAATAAGGAACAACATAATTTCCATAACTCAACACCGCATTACATAATTTCACTGTAAAAAGCCAACGAGAACAAGCGAACAACGCGGATCAAGGACTCTGGTCTAGTGGTATGTGGAAAAGAATCACCCTATGTACCTGGGATAAAAGGAGCGCGTATGATCTTGGTGGGGTTTTCTCCAATCTACCCCTTTTATCTCGAGAACTTCCCTCGGCCTCGCAGAACCGAATGGGTTGTTGGGCATTGCATGCGGCTTCTTCTTTGTCTTCTCGGCATGACTTGTCTGCTCTTCCTTTTCCACCTCGTCTGCCCATGAAAAGCCACAAGTGCGCTTCATCAGCGCTGACGCCTTCTTCTTCTACCTCTTCGCTCCCTACTTCAAAAGTTAGGAAGCTTGAAGAAGCTGTAACGGTCATTTGTGATATGGGCTCAAATCAAAGCCCATGGGCTTGGATTATGGGCCGTTAGATCCTCACTAAAAGAGGAGCCGTCGTCGACTCAACTGACTCGGTGTTTGGGCTTCTTCGGGTTTAGTTATTGGGCTTTCCTTAACCTCGAAAGCGAACGCTTTCTTCTCTTCTATCCCAATTCCTTCTGAACTTGAGTGGATTAAGTGGGCAAATTTCGAAACAACGGCAACAAAGATTTTCTAAAGAAAATTTCCGGTACGTGGTGGTCTTCAACAACACCACCTTAATGTGAAAATGTGTGGCGGTGGTGCTGGTTTTCTTTCTTCTTGAAAGAGTGGTGTTTGTTGTTACCTGTACCAGCTAGCTACCACCCACCCCCGCATGCCAACTCGTGTTTCCCCAATCTAGCTGGACATTCACTTATTGACATACGAAGTTAGAATTTTCTGTGAACGTACATACCATAACTAGATTTTATTGTCATCCATGACTAATCTCTCTATGACATGAACTACACGAGTTAACTACTATGTCACAAACATTTTTACCATGAATTTCAATTTAAAAAACAAAAACATTCTAATCTGAAAACATTCAACAAACAATCTTCGGACTTTCTTCAGCGTCCAACTCAACGCCCAAACTCAAAATGATTATTCGATTCCAACATTTATTCTTTAGTTAAGCATATTTTCCTTAAGCAGTAGTTACATATATTGTCAACACTAATTTGTGACCCAGTTACGTTGGAAAAAGAACTGTCAACATTAATTTGTGACCCAGTAATTTTGGAAAAAAAGCATTTTGTGCCACAGTCTTATGATCATCAATGCTCAAAACTTGTATCGTAATTGAGGATTTGTTTCAAATGGCATATGTAATAACTTAGGCCATTCCAAAAATAAAAATGGCTCAATTTTTCCTACGAAGATTTGAGGACCGAAATCGAACTTCAACTTACAAGTAACAACTACAACTAGTAGGAAATGGCAAACAATAAGTTAAGGCTCTCATCACAAAACCACGAAAGAAAACATCTCATTATTATTTACAACAACAAAACCTCACCTACATGCAAGATATCTTGACTATATATATATATACATGATGTGATGATATATATATACATATACACACGAAGATTACACAAAACATACATATAATCATCAACAAAAGAATAATGACTCGTCCAAAAAAGAAAGAAAATGATATTGACAATCAAATGCCGATTCCTAATAGCAAGATTGATGGTGAGATGATGAACATCAAAATTGATGTTCAACATTTAGTTGGCCCCTCTTTCAAGCATCTCATTGTACTCCAAATACGAAACCTGCCGTTGCATCCTCATCTCCCGATAAAACCTCTCTATGAACTCCTCCGCCTTGGCATCGATCTCCACGTCTTCTTCACCCTCGTCATTTGATTCATCGTCGTCTTCAATTTCGTCCTGTTCCCAGTAACGTGGCGACCTGATTTCCTGATCTCCAACATCGTTGAAGCTCGTGCGGAAGATGGCTCTCGGATCGTCTGCGTCGTCGTCGTCGTCGTCCACGGCGGGGTTGACGCACGAAATGGCGGGGAGATACTTGAACCTCGTCGACGACCCTGTCGACTTGTGGTTGAGCTTGAAATGGAAAAGCGGCGTCTCGTCGAAGGAGAACTCGCGCTCGCCCGCGTAGCCGATGGAATCTCTGTTGGTAGCAGCGATGCTGCGGAGGCTCTTGAGGGATCTCCGAATGAGGTCGGCCATGAAGGCTCGCTTGAATACGCCGCCCCTCCGTGCCCAGAGGAAGGCAAGGCGGACTAGGCTCCACGCCCGTCCGGCCAACGCAGTACTCTGCTTCTTCTTCGCCATGTCTACTGGAAAAAGTAACTTTAGATCAGTACGTAGAAGTAATTAGATAGGACGTCGTTTGGTTGTGATTGCTGATCTATATGTATGTGACGAGGATAATGTCGAAGGAGGTGCAATGGCAATGGGTCTTATGCATATTAGTTTGAATGTATATATAGTAGATGGTTAACTTACCTGAGAATTTATCTGATATACACGGGGTAGAGATGAACGCGGTCCCGTGGATGGTGAAGAGGAACAGCTGGGGAAAACAAGGGAGGAAGAGGGAGGCGCCGTAGTTCGGCGGTGGGACCGGCGTGGGTGGTGATGGACAGGACGGCGGAAAAAGCTCTTTGGAAATAAATAAATAATATTCTTTCAATATATGAAATATATAAAATAGGACTTTTGATTTTAATATTTTTCATTTTCAATTATTTTGGCTAACTTGAAATTTCGAAGAACAGGACGTAGCAATTTCTTCCGAGTTGGCCAATCGAAAAAGTAAGATGTTGAGCTTCAAGTCATGCCATGTCATTTCATTTTTTGTTATTCAATTTTTTTTTCATTTATTTGTATTATGTGAATTATTTTCACGACATCAAGAGTCAAGGCCAGGTCGAAAGTTTAGAATTATGATTGTTCAATAAATTAATTATAAATGATTTGTCGACTATGAACGATCAAACCCTGCTAGCACCTACACTCACTTGATTAATTTCAAAGGTGAACATTTTCCGTAATTTGATCAATGATAAACCGTATCTGAGATAACATTCTTTTAACAAACAGGAATTGTGAAATTAATCAGTCTGACATATATATTTTCGCCTAAAATTTAAAAATAAAAAAATCAAGACCATCTCAGTTTGAATTTCGAACAATTCATTGATTAAGTTGTGATGAAAATTAATCAAGGATAAATACACAATTAAGAAGAATAAGAGGACGTGTGAGCTCGCAAAGCCTTTTCGCCCTGTTTCCTTGCAGATTGTACGGTTGTACAATCAAAATAGCTACCGGCATTTGTATTATATATTTTGGCATAAAAGAGGACTTCTGAGCAAGAGCAGCCTTTTTATTTTTTTCTAACTTAAACAATGCTCCCGCGTCTGATTGATTGCTGCAATACAAATCCACAATAAAAACCCTACTTTCAGGGTAGGCAACGCTTTCGTTTATAACAAGTAACGGATCTGCACCGTACATGTTTGCTAAATTCTGTGGTTTAACATGTTCTATGAGACGCTATCAAAACCGTGTCTGAACGGGCATTTGATTACTTCGTCTAGAAGTTGGAAGTGAATGATGATGTCTAGAAATAGAGCTGGAGGGCTGGACGCTAGCTCGTAGAAACGATGGAGATTGATGATCAAGTTTGATCATGCATACATTTTGTGGTGTTCACATTTTCCCACCTAGCGATTGTGTCATGTAACACAGCTGGGCTTTCGATGTATGTCTGATCAGAATTCTGTCCGAGTGACGCTTCCCGAGCGAGCGGCAAGGTTAGTAAAGTGATTAGCACCCTATGGAGAAAGGCCCTAAGCTACCCGATGGTAGACATACACCTGCAATGGCATAGGAGGAAGTCGGTTAAAAAAATGTGTCATTCTTCACCATGCATTTCTATGATTTAAACATTTTATCGCAAAGTAAAGAAAGAAGAAAGATTAAAAGAGGACGGACAACTTAAAGTCTTCCTCATCTGAAAATTTGACAAGGGAGCTGTGGGCATGCTCCGGGAACTTTCCCCCGGGGAATATTTTACAGAACACCCGACGGTTGGCTATATCTCTCCGAAAAAATCTACTTTCTAGTCAAAACTTTTAATGTGGAAGATAAATTTAAAATCAGCTTTACTCTTCATGTCAAAACTTTTTTCCTGTAAAAGCTGGAATTAGTGGATGTAATGTAAACCACACAATTAGAGGTTGATCTCTACAGAACCAAAGAAGGATCATAGCTTTTCTTTTCTTTGGGTGGAAGGGGACACGGGACGCCTGATTTTGGGAAATCCCTCTACTTTCGCAGTAGTGTCCATACAAGTAACGCCCGATTTCATCTGCTTGCCCCTGTCAAACATCTTGGCCAGTGGCGACGAACACGTAACGCCGCCGTGCGTTAGCGTCGTCGGCATGGAATGGAATGCTTCCGATGCCTCTTCGATCATCATCATCTCTGATACAACCCCTGCCCCAAGGGCTTAGTCCGACACTCCCATTTCTGCAATGCCAAGGATGTCCAACACCTCCCACAACAAAACAGCCCCCGCATGTATGAACTCGGCTCTACGTTTCGGCACTCCCAACCTCAAAGCCGCCGCCTTCCCCTCGCACAGCTCTCCCATCATCCCGCCCAACGCCTCTCTCGTAATCCCCCTCCTCCTCCGTCCATGATCGGGAGAAGCAACCGCTCTCCCGATCGATTCGATAGTACCCGAAGAGCCAACCGCAACATCAAACCCTATCTCCCTCACCTTCTCCATCAACCCCGACTCCTCAATCACCGACATGATAAACCTCCAGCAACATCACTCGAATTCACGAAATTTTCCGTCAGATTAAGATGCCCGAGCTTCAGCGAGCGGGCCACCATCAAGTTGCCGCCTTTGTCCATGGCGATTTCGGTGGAACCGCCGCTGATGTCGCCGGTGAGTGCCGTCATATCGAAGATTGGTAGGTGTTGGAGAATGACAAGGTAGATAAGCCGGGCTTCGTCCTCGCCGGAGAGAACCTTCACATGGAAGCCCACCTCGTCGCGCTCGCGGGACAAGACCTCGTCCCTGTTGCCCGCCTCCCGGATGGCGAAGGTGGCGACGACGGAGAATCGGGAGACGGAGTTGCGGCGGAGGATGCGGGCGAAGTCGGCGATAGCGGAGAGGGACGGGCCTGTGCAGCGGGGGAGATGGGTGGAGCGGGAGTGCGGAGGAGAACAGGGTGCTTTTGATGTGCAAGACAATTTTCAAAGTAAATTTAATGCTTACAAGATGTAGGTGACGAAGTCACATTTGGAATGTTCCAAAATTAGTATTTATCGAACGGTATAACTCAGTTGCTCGCACCTCAACAAAATAGCAAGGCTAAGAGATGACATATAACAATCATTGAAGTTAGACTCTCCTTGTTATTTCATAACGATATTTCATATTTTCATCTTAATTTTGGACACAAAGCTTCTAAACAGTGGTGTGTCTTCGTCAATTTTGTAACAGCAATCTCTCCTTACATTGCCTTCTTTAAAAAATATTTCAACAACTCCTCTTTCAAAGACTTCGGGTGTTGTTATTATCCATGTTTTAAAACCTCAAAATAGTATTTTTGCCAAAAGCCGCTGCCCTGTGTTTTTCTTGGATATATATCTCACTACAAGGAATATCTACGCTATCATATTTCTTCCAAAAATTTTATATTTATAGAAATATTATATTTGATGAACATACTTTTCCTTACAAGTATTTCTCTCAATAAAAAGACTCTTATTACTCTAGAACTATCCTAAAAATCCAGCTTACATGAATTTAGTTCCTTTTGTAATAAATAAATCAAAGACAAGTACTGACACACCATCATCCTCTTCAAAATATTCTAAAGACCGACCAAGTAATAACTCCTTTGAATTAGCAATTCCTAATGTGGTTTGTTCATCAAACATTCCTTCTCTTGTTCCCATTGTCAAACCTTGTCATTCTATGATTACAATGTTGCAACTTGGTGTTGTTATGCACTAGTGGGTATTACAAAACCTAAAGATATTGTCATGGAATCACATTTTGTGAAAGTAGTTCTTGAACATCTAGGCTAGTTAGAGGCTTTGCAAGAGAAACTTCAAGCCTTAAAAGCTAATCAACCCAGGACTTTATATCCAAAACTTCTGACATGAATGTTATAAGAACTAAATGGATTTTTCGTGCTAAATACAATGTTGATGATATCGTAAAAAGACATAAAGCTCGCCTCAACAAGTAAGAGAAGACTTCTCTAAAATTTTTCTCTTGTTGTAAAACCAATAACTATGCACACCATTCTTGCCCTTGTCGTAGTAAAGAGATGAAACATTCTTTTTCTTGAATGGAGAGCTTTAGGAGGTTGTCTACATTTTTGAGCCACCAAGGTTCAAGAATTCAACCTACTCAATGTATGTATGCAAGCTCAAGAAAACTTTGTATGGCTTGAAACAAGCACCACGTGCTTGGTTTGATAAGTTCAACTTCTTATTCTCACAAGGCTTTCACTCTAGCGCTGCTAATTTCTCCTTGTTTACCCTCAAAAAGAATGGTGATTTGATTGTCTTACTCCTATACGTTGATGACATGTTAATCATAGGAAACTCTTATGTCCTACTAGATAGATTTTTGCAATAATTGAGTAATGCATTTAAAATGAAAAATCTTGGACATGTGCACTACTTCCTTGGTATACATGTTCAATCCATCTCTGATGGCCTATTTATGTCTCAACAAAGATATGTTACAACTATTCTCAAAAGGCAGGATTAATAGATGCAAAACCTTTAACAACTCCAATTGCACATAAACTGCAACCACCAAATAGTTCTCCTCCTTTTCATGATCCTGCTTTACACAGGTAGCTTGTCAGATCCCTTCAATATCTCACATTTACACGACTAAACATCTTGTTTGCTGTAAGTTGTATCTGTCATAATATGCAGCAACCAACTGACTACCATTTTTCACAAGCAAAGATGTTCTCAAGTACGTGAAAGGCACACTCGATTGTGATTATTTCCTTCTAAAATTAATTTATCTCTCACTACCTATTCTAATTTTGATTGGGCAGACTACTCTAAAACATGAAAGTCTACAAGTGGCTTTTGTACCTTTTTTGGCTTAAACTGGATTTCATGGTCAACAAAAAAACAACCAACTGATTCTAAACGTAGCACAAAAGCTGAGTATCTTGCCATGACCGTAACTGTAGCCGAAATCATCACTTGGCTGTCATTTCTACTCAAAGATCCTGAAATCAATCAAGTGTCTTCACCAATTTTATATAATGATAATCTCGGCGCATTATAGTTAAATGTGAATCCAATATTAATGCTCGCTCAAAGCATATAGAAATTGATTATCACAATGCTAGTGAGCAAATAGGTATTTCATCAAAGACTTGTAGATATAAATACCTCTTGTAATCTTCCTCTTTTGGTTAACGAAAAAATCAATTGTTCTTATTCACTTCCTGCCCCTTCCAAATACTTGGCAGACAGGTAGTGGCAAGAGCAACTTGGGGCCAAAAACTGTGTAGCATTTTACTTGTGCTCGGTCAATGAATCATCTTGAATGAACTGTGGCTTGTCAACTTATTAAGACTTTATTTATTACTTGCTGACGTTTAATGTTCAATTTAAAGATTAAAGTTTTGGGCTGAAAAAGGTTAAAGTTTCATTCGTTATGTTTTAAGAAGGGTCAAATGTTACGAATTTTTCAACAATGAAGCAGCTAATGTTCCTCCGAAGCTCTCATTATCCCCCTTTAGACTTGCATCTTACAAAGGCAAAGGTTCCACGTGGATATCAAATGAATCTGAGGAGAGTCAACATGTGAGGTCGTTGATGCTGGCTGCTGATAATTGGCTTCCACAACTGCGCGTGCATCATCCTGATTTTGCGTTCTTTGCATCACATGGAGCATACAGAGAAACGCAGAGAGCAGAAAATCCGTTGCATAGAAAGGAATGGACAAACTTCAACCCTGCCATCTTCATCTAGTGCTCATGTTCGATGCCTTTGTGAATATAAGATCCGTTTTTGTTTTTTCTGGGAAATTGACAGCTGCATTACAAGTGCTGGAATCTCTTAAAGATGGGGATACTGATGTTTTTTTCCTGGCTGTCAAAGTGTTTTACCTTATCATGTATTTCTTTTTATAAATTCCCCCGTCCTGCGCCATTTGTGTAAAACATAGGAAATTAAGTTGATGAGAAGTATTTTTTATCGTATATTGTGGATGTAATTTGTTGACGATGATTCAACACTCTTCACTTATATCCTTGAACACTGTTATTTGTGAATATTAATTGACACCTGGTACTTACTGGTCGGACCTAACTGTCGAAAAAAGACCACGGTCCAAGCTCACATTTGTATGCTTCAAGTGTAGATTTAATTGTTTTAGATAACGAACTCTAGCTCCAAAGCCAGTTCTTACTCAAAGTTGGTTTTCTGCGAAATTGAGAATAATGAAGTGGAAGTACTAATAGAAAATGAAATGGTTCCCATAGAGTCCCTTAGTTCATCGACGTAGTTTCCAAAATTGCTTGTATATTAAAAGTGTGAACTTGTGAATTATTTTATCATTTAAAATTTAAAATTTTTTTCAAAGGTTTTTAAAATTAAAACTTAAAATAACCTCGAGTATAAATAAAAAAATTTTAGTATCAACATCGGCCACTTACTCAAAAAAGCGTTCAAATCATTTATTTTTATATAATTAAAATAATCTTCTCATCCAATCGTCCGTACTAATCATACGATGATATTAATTACTTTTGTAAGTAAATAAGTAAATAAGTAAATAAAAAATAAGAAGCCAGACTATTTTGTGAATAATCATTTCATCAAACAACACGACTCACTCGCGAGTTGGTTTGAGCTGTTCTTGTCACGGCACCGCCGAAGCTGGGGCGACCGCCGGCGCCGTCCACCTCGGTTGCTTGCTTACGAAGTCGCCGCATCTTCTCCGCTCCCACACATCATTCCCCATCCCAATTTCCAGATCGAACTGTTTTAACCGTCTCTTCCCTTCCGATCCTTCATCTCCATGCCCAGATCGCGGCCGCTTCGCCGTCGGTAGTCAAGATTTTTGTGCTTGTGTTCTGCTCTTTGCTTTGTCCTGTTCCCTTTTTATGGCCACGAGGAATCGGACGCCCTTGTTCAGGAAGAGCAGGGATGCTTGGCGGAGCGCCCGGCCACCGTCGGCCGCCTCCGCGTCCTCCTCCTCCAAGGGGCCGGTGCTTGAAATGGCGAATGTATCGCTTTTGCATCCCAATCGGTCGTATACTCCTGTTAGCACCGAAGATCCTGGTAATTGCAGGTTAGCCCTTTAGAATTTTTATACCATTCGTCTACAAAATTTGTGTTTTAGTTGTTAGTATCTATATATATCGATGGATGCGTAGTTTTTTTTTTGGTTATGTAATGCCTTGTTTATTTCTTTAGAGTATAGATTCGAGTGGATGAGATTTTGGTTAACTCCTCTGGGCTGTGCAAGTTGGAAGATGTTTTGTAAGTAGAAGGTTGTGATGGAAATTCTGGTTATTGATCTAAGGAAACGAAAGCATCTCCTTCAATTGGTTCCTTTAAGGTCCTACTGGTGTTTATTTTCTATGACCCAATATTGATAATCATATGGAAATACATAATTTTACCACTTATGTACTATACAACCATGCCCTAGTATGCTCTTGTGGATAGGCCATATGGATGACTTATTCTTGGTTGAAGCATTTTCTTAAAAGCAATAGTGCTCTACTGGAATGTGGTTGTTTTGGTTAAGTATGGATGCATTTTAATCGTTTAATATCAGTTTTGATGCATGACTCCAGCCGGGTTCATGAATCAGATTTTGTCAGAGGCTGGATGATACGTTAGATTGTTGGCCAATTTTATCACCGTTTAAACATTAATGTGAGGCGACAGCGTATGAATTGGTTGATGCTTTTGCCCCATAATTGTTGTTGCATCTACTAATGAGAAAGTATGTTAGCATCTAAGCTTTTTCCCTTTTGCGTTTTAAGACATGTTTGCTTGATCAATTAGAACAAGGTGTAGTTCATACTCTCTTTGTTGTAACTTGCTTAAATAAAGATCCCGCCAAGGAATAGCAAGTTAGAATTCCTAAGTTCTGTCATTTTAAGACATATGGGTTCTAGTTTTTCATATATCTCGCTTAGAAAAGCTTTTGAATTGCCAAAAGAAAAGGCAATTTTTTATATATTCCTCGTTGGCCGAAGCAAAGGTAGTAAGGGCAAGGGCACAGCCACCTGAGTTATGCATATTATAAGCATCTACCATGATTCCTGTGTCTTGTTTCTGGGAGCCACTTAGAAGTCAAATAATATCTGAGAAACGCATTACATTAGGGTGGTGCCAACTTATTACTCTTTGGAGCGCAATTAGGTTTGAAAAAGTCAATAACCTTTACAGACATGATAAAAGTGTATGTTTGACCTCAGTGGTTTTCCAAACTTTCTTATGCTCATATATTTCCTTTGTCATCAATATGTTCCTGTATCTACTTGTTTCTTTTTTCCATATTTTTTTTATTGTACCTGTCCGGTGTTTTATTTATTTATTTATTTTGTTCATAGTTATGAATCTTAGAAGTGTTCTTATCTTCTTGCCTCATTCTTTTGAAATTACCTTTTTGTTTTGAGTATTGTGTTCAGCGTGGTGATATGCAGTTGATTGACTTCTATCTAGCATGCCTGGGTTTAGCATGATGGGCTTTTTGTTGAGCACTTCCTAGTCATGACCTTTGTCAGTTCAAGTTATAATGCCATGGTGGAATTTCAAGTAGGGGTCTTATAATTATTTTTTGTGAGGGAAATAACGATGCAAATGTGGAAAGTTTAGATTGTAGCATTGACATCTTTATGCATTATTTGGTGTCTAGGAGATTGCTTGCTTATCCTTCAATTATAGATCATTCAGCTTAACAAAGAAATGCTTGTTGTTTTTGCAGTAAGGGTGCTCTTACAGTGGGTTTACCTCCAGCTTGGGTGGATCTGTCTGAAGAAATATCTGCTCATATGCAGCAGGCTCGAGTAAAAATGGCCGAACTGGTTAAAGCCCATGCAAAAGCTCTAATGCCTTCCTTTGGGGATAGCAGAGAAGATCAACATAAAATTGAAATCCTCACTCATGAAATCACAGATTTGTTAAAGAAGTCAGAAAAGAATCTGCGTCGACTATCTGCAAGTGGTTCATCAGAAGACTCAAACGTTCAAAGAAATGTGCAGGTACGGTTGTGTAGACCTTCTACTTCTGTTTTCATATTTGCCGATTGTGAAACTATTCTTCACAATCATTGTTCTCGTGTCTTTGCAAACGTGGATTGTAAATTCAATGAAATCTAGCTTATTTACCCAGTCCAATTGGAGACTGTGAGTAAACATATTTTGGTAATATTGCACATACTTTGTCCACTACCAAGTTGAAGCCTTCGACTATGTGCAGTAACATGAGTGACAATAATGTGTCATTTTCCTTTGGTGCTTATTTTATAATTTGTGAATGCTTTTCTTCAGAGATCCCTCGCAACTGATCTTCAGAATCTTTCCATGGAACTCCGGAAAAAACAGTCAACCTATCTGAAGCGTTTACAGCAGCAAAAAGAGGCAACTACCTTCTTTTATTTTAAACTTATATATTATCAATGTTTTTATTTGAAACTACTATTTTATTAGATTAATATTTGCTTTGTAATGGCTGATTACCTGTTATTTAATTTTTTGGCGCAGGGTCAAGATGGTGTTGACTTGGAGATGAACATAAATGGTACGAAATATAAATCAAAAGATGATGACTTCAGTGATTTGGTAAGTGCCTTTTTGTCCATTTAAAGTCTAATTTTTGTTTGCAGTTTAAAAGAGGTAGAAATTGGAACAAAAATCTAGAGGCTCATGCTGAATAGGGAATATATTTTCCTTGATCTTGTGGAGAGTATTAATCGTTGATTTTGTGACGATTTTTTGTTAGGGTTTTAATGATGACCAAATGTTGAAGTTGACAAAAAATGAAGCATTTACAGCAGAAAGGGAAAGAGAAATTCGACAGGTTATTTTCTGAGAATATTCCTTGTTTGTTTCTTCTTTTATTTTTTGTTTACAAGATCCTTATGATTTTGACCTGTTTGAATTTCGTTAGGTTGTTGAGTCGGTTAATGAATTAGCTCAGATTATGAAGGATCTCTCTGTGCTAGTGGTAGATCAGGTAGGTCGTTGCTATCATCAGCAGATCTTTCTTGGTTGTCTGTTTGGAGGATGCAACTCACATTAAGGCCCATAAAATAACTTAAAATCGTTTTGCTACCTTGGCTGTTGTGCTTGTGGCTAACAGACCATGCATTAATTTGTAGGGGACTATCGTTGATCGGATTGACTACAATATCCAAAATGTGGCTGCATCCGTAGAAGAAGGTTATAAGCAGCTACAGAAGGTTCATTCTTTCACACACTCGCTCCCTCACTTTCTTATGCTGTGTGCATGCTGGAACGTGTCTGGTCATCAACTTTTTCTCTTTCTAATTTTTTTAATCTAATATTTCAGGCTGAGAGAACACAAAGAAAGGGAGGAATGGTGATGTGTGCTACGGTCCTCGTTATCATGTGCTTCATAATGTTGGTTCTCCTTATACTCAAGGAAATAATCTTGTGATGTAAACATACACAACAAACTGCTTCAGTTTTAGGTTTTGCCTATATCCGCATGGAATTTTTGTCTACACAAAGGGAATCCCAAGTTTTTTTGTTGTTTATATGAACGAACGAGTGGACAGGTGGTGGAGCCATTGCACAAAGGGGTTGTGGGGGTAGAGAAGTGAAATGGTAAAATTCATTTGTATCGAAACCATTGTTGAAGAAAGGAAAAAAAGCATCACGCCATTGTGGCGTCAAATTGGCAGAAGGGCTTCTATTTCTGGTAGCCGAATTTTTCAGAGCTTACATGGAATAACATGAACTTCGTTTTGTTAAATATGTTCGATGTCCTCGTTCTTTCGATTGAACGAGTAATTGTAAAATTCACTTCCCTGTGGGAAGGTGGTTCAAAATTTTTTGCTTCGGAAAATGTATATTTAATAAATTTTTAATTGCTTTCGTAGCTCTGTTGGTGAGCACTTGTTTACAAAGTGGCAACAAAAACAAACTCCTCGTGTAGCCCTCTTTTTTGCTTTTTCTTTTCTCCGAGAGAGACGTTCTGCAATTTGAAAACATTCCACTTGCCCTCTGGAGTTTCGCTCTTAATGAAAACAAACTCTCTCAAAAGCTGAGTAAATTTTGTTTTTTAGAATTTTTCAGTTGTAACTGTATCTCTTTATTTAGTTTTTTATTTTTCAATAGAGGCTTATTGCAATTTGAAAATATTCCACTTGCCCTCTTTTTTCCACGTAAGACAAGCCCAAGTGGTTGCTGACAATAAAAAGATAAACGCAGAATTGTTATTAGCCAACTCTTTTTTTCTTATAAAAAACAGAAGTATTTCTATCATTTGCGATGCATCACTTTCCTTGTATCGCTTCTAGGGGCTTTAATTTTTAGTAAGTTAATGTCCACTCGAGTTTATATATATATATATATATATATATATTTATGCCAATCCCCCTCACTTACCCAATACATAAACAATAACAACCTTGCCAAACCCGTTCCCGTGATCTTATGTTAACTGTATTACGGGTAAAGATCTGAGTTTATATGCAGAGGAGTAAACAAAATTTACTATATGTAGAGGAATAAAAAAAAATAGAAGAGAGGAGGAGTTGGTGTTCCCAGGTTGGACACGTCCAATTTCATCGTTTTCGGCTTGGTTGGGGCCGCCCGTCAACTACCTAACAAACTTAGGGACGAGACCTTCCTCCCCTCACACTCTCTACAAATCCTTAACAATTAAAACCCTTGGTCCCATCAAAAGCATCATATTTAAAAGTACTCGAATCGTCCAGGAAGAACAGCTCACGAATCACGATGACAGCACTAAGGGATCCAAAAAATGCCCCACTCCTCGACCGACGCCCATTACTTGTGGGCGAGAGGCTCCAACGCAAGCCTCAATAGTTGCGGAACCAAATACCATGAAAATTGATCCAAGTGGAGGAGACTTTGCTTTATAGCAGCTTTGTATCTACATATTTGACGGATTAAACAAACATGGCAGCCAGGCAACAACACGTGCCATAACAGCAGAACCCAAGCAGCCGCTTCTTTAATCACACGCGTGAAAGTTTTGAATCGACCCCGCACTCGGTCGCAGCGACAGCCACACCCTTTTTCTCTTAAAAGCCCCACACCTCTTAGATAAAAACATAATAATGATTTAATTTAATAATAATCAAAGGGGGAAGGATGCCAAAAAGCCACCCCACACACAATACTCACTACTATCAGTAACACACTCGTCTCCTACTCGTATTGGTACTTTGTGACCAAATTTTAATTGACACCAAAATTGGAGGTTTGAATTGTATATAATATAACCTCGATTTGAAATAGCATTTATTTTTTTACTAAAAAGATTTCATGCATCATCATTTATTTGGTGTATGCAGCATAATAATAAATTGAAATATTTTAATTTTTTCATGAACTATTATTAATGTGAATAAATAAGAGCTAAATTGGCTTTAAAGGAGAATTTATCGAACTCATGTTTAATAGAAATATCAGATTAGGCGGAGTTTACGAATGAAGTAATTCATTAAAAATGGAGACCAATTATACAAAGCAATCACTTATTTATAAGAAGATGA
Source organism: Piper betle (assembly GCA_033002965.1). Taxonomy (NCBI): domain Eukaryota; kingdom Viridiplantae; phylum Streptophyta; class Magnoliopsida; order Piperales; family Piperaceae; genus Piper; species Piper betle. Next base: position 91,371 of record JAURVB010008099.1, on the reverse strand, counting down.
TCATTTTATTTGAGGTATAAAACTGGAATGAGGCATGAGTTAGAGTTAACTTTTATAATCCATATTATCTGGTCATAGAAGAGAGAAGGAATGGAGGGAGGGGAAAACAAACAACAAAACAAACTCAACTGACGGAACCAGAACGAAAGAACAAGTCAAGCTATTATCTGTTTCTCCTCTCCCCGCGGAGGATCTGTTAAAGGCCAGTCCCCCTCCTTCCACTTCCTCTTCCCTCGTCATCACTCCACTACACACTTCACTCCACTTTACCCGCTGTAGCTGCCGGCGGCGACGTTTCGGAATATTTTTGCATGGACTGAGTGGTGATTTATATTTTCTTTTAAAAGAAAATAAATAAAGAGGGGAGGGGTATGGAAGGCGGCAAGCTTGCCTTCGCTAGCCCCAGCAGCTTGAAGCCCATCCCGGAGGAATTCCCGGCTGGACTTCGCGTTTTGGTCGTGGACGACGATCCTATATGTCTCAAGATCATTGAGAAAATGCTTACTACATGTAAATACAAAGGTAAGGACGGAGAAATTAATTATCTGTTCTCTTTTTTTCCTATTGATAGAGTTTGAATGGAGATCTTTGTGAGTTTGCAGTGACTACATGTACAAAAGCGGTGGTCGCTTTATCATTCTTAAATGATAGTGAGGACGGGTTTGATCTTGTGTTGAGTGATGTTTATATGCCAGATATGAATGGTTTTGAACTGTTGGAAAATATAGGTCTCAAGATGGATTTGCCCGTCATCAGTAAGCATTTTCTATTCGATTCGTGCTTGTTAGGACTTTTGTAGGTTGGATCAACTTAATTGCTCAGATTCTGAAATAAAAATGTATGTATATATATAAACTACAGTGATGTCTGCGGACGATAAGTTGGAGGTGGTAATGCAAGGTGTTATACACGGGGCATGTGATTATCTTATAAAACCGGTGCGGATGGAAAACATAAAGAACATATGGCAACATGTGCTCCGGAAGAAAAGGCATGAATTCAAAGACTTGGAGCCTTCTGTAAGTGCAGATGACAATGATAAGCTGAAAAAGGTATTGGATGATGGAGATTATGCGTCTTCCGAAGCCAGTTGGAAATTTTCGAAAAGAAAAATGGATGTAAAGGATGAGGAAGATGAGGGGGAGGACCGCGAGGAATCTTCATCTTTAAAAAAGCCGCGAGTTGTTTGGTCTGTTGATCTCCATCTGCAGTTTGTTTCTGCAGTCAATCAATTGGGGATTGATAGTAAGGACTAATGTGGTTCTGATTTTGGTTGACTTCTTTTTTTCCTCCTTTTTAGTTGTTACTGTTGGCAATTGATGAACTTCCTCTTATTTTGCAGAAGCCGTTCCTAAGAAAATTTTGGAGCTAATGAATGTACAAGGACTTACAAGAGAAAATGTTGCCAGTCATTTGCAGGTACCCGAATGTCAATTTGAGAATTCTAGTCGCTTGTTATAATCGGTTATGCCCTGATAAGAATGTCAAAGTTCTTTTTAAGTCTTCTGAGTATTATCTTTCTCTAATGTGTATTTTCTCATTATGGAGGAACTTGGAATTGTATTGCCTCACAATTTGGAAGTAATTCTTTGTATGTGTATTTATGCTGCTTACTTTTTAATTCTTAGTCACCTCACGTGTTGGGATACAACTTTAGAGTCTATATTTTTGTGCTCTTGATGATAAAGCCAATCTTGGCTCGTCGTCTTCAAAAATAGAAGGAAAAAATTAATGCTTGTTAATTACCAAGAAACACAAGGTGATAGTTGTCTTATGCGTTGTGATTCTTTGTACTTTTATGATGTCAATTGGCATGAACTGAGCCTGTTTGAAGAAAGCTTACCTTTTTTATTGTAATGTAACATTTAGGCGCAAATAAGTTGGCATCAAATTATATTTATGATCTCTCCATATGTTGATGCAGAAATATCGCTTGTATTTGAGGAGGATAAATATGGAAAATCAAAGTGGGGTTAGGGATTCCCTTGGTGGTCCTTCTGAGAGTAATTACAGTTCAGTCACTTCTTTGGAAGACCTTGATCTTCAAGCACTTGCCTCGTCTGCCCATCTACCGCAGCATAAGTTTGTGAGTTCACAATCAGATGTAGGAAAAGGCACTGTACCTAACAATATAGGCATAGCTTTTGCTGGGCATTTGAACGTTTTCAATTCGAGCCAAGCTTTAGTGAGTTCAGCTAAGTTGAAGTTTGGGAACCCACAATTACTTAACAATCAATTGGGTTTGCATCAAGTGATTCCATCGAGATTAGAAATGAAACAACTGCCACAACTGCATCAGGCTATTTCCACTCCATTTGGAAGTGTGAATTTTCGAAGCAGAGATGGATTGAGTGGCCTGCCTAACTTACCCTCCCAGGTATCCAATAAATTATCTTATATTGATCCTAGCTATTTGTCAATGAGCTCATTGTTGCAATTTGCACAGATAATTAAACAGTTTCCAGCGGTCGAGTGCACAATGCCAGGGCCTACGAGAATAACCGGACAATTTGCAAATGAATTTGGATCTTCCCCATCCATTGGGGGACAAATGCTTTCCTGTTATGGGTCAGACCTTGGAAAACACGGTCCTCTATTGAATGGGAGAAGTCTGCCCTGTGGTTCTTATATGCCTGTTCATGGAGCTGATTTTTTAATCAATAATGGGCCAATGCTACCAACAAACAACTTCTCGATAACCAATGGAGAGAAGTTGTCAGGAATTCCATGTCCAAAGGATATGGAGGACTTGAGGAATGAGGCTTATTATAGAGATACCACGCTTCTCCCAAATTATGATGTATTTAATGGTCAAAACATTGCAGCCGGGGGACTCAAAATACAAGCTTGTCTGTTAATGGTGATTTCGAGGCCGGTCTTCATGCTTTGGAGGAGCCAACAAAGAGTGACCAAACTGGAAATGATTATGCTTTCCAAGGTAATTCTCAAGCTCAAAGCACCATCTCAGCTGAAGCACCTTCAGTTGTAAAGGTCGAACCATCATCCTACTCGGGACATGGGACTATGCTGTTTACAGAACAAACGTTTGAAGATGTCCCTTTTCATGCTTTCTTTGGGCAGGTGAGTTATCATTCTTGACCCATTATCTTCTGGGATTTTTCAATTGCATATTTTCTAGGTTAAGAGATAATTTCCACTTAAGAAATACTGAGACTATGCACGTACAGCAAGTGGAACGAATGAAAGCTGTGCAGTCAAAAATCTTCATTGAGCCATTACCATATTTAAACTTGGGTAATGGTTTGTGATAAATTGATAATTTGCAGTGAAACGCTTCGGGTCAAACTCCCTTGTTTCTTTTTATTAATCGCTTCTATTAATTGTTTAATTTACTTCCATAGCACCTTTTTTTGGCCGACAACAGATGAGTGGCTGAGTTCTATTATAATGCAATGCAAACCTAACTGCTTGTCATAATAATATCAGTCTTACTCTTACCTTTCATATGGAAGCAGCAGGAAAGTGGTGGCACAGCTGATGAAGAGTTCAACTATGATTTGTTTGCCTTGGATAACATCTCAGCTTAGTCTCATCATGATTCTACGCGAGACAGTAGTCAAAGAAGTTGCTCGAGTGGCATCATAGTTCAGTAGTCAAAGACTTCATGAACCAAGGGCCATGCTTTCCGGCCATTTCTGTTGACGGATTGTCTTGTACAAAGTTCACTTCATTAGCTAATTACCAAAAAATATTAGGTTCATTTTACAGATATTTTAGGCCCTAGTATATAGTAGCGTTTGAGTTTGTTTTTTCTTTCTTTTGGTTTATCCATTAGGAAGGTTATTAGGATATTATCAGCCATTTTTACAGCTGTTACTATCTCCATTGACATATTCCATCAAATTGGTGTGATGTGCTCGAAGAGTATCAATTATATTCATTTGCACGTTAATATTACGCTTCCTAAGGAGGCATGCCTATTCTTTTTTACGTCATATTGTAGCTTGAAGAATTATTGTAGACCAGACAAGCTTCAACCAGAGTATGTTTTTCTTTCTGATTTACAAAAATGATTTCTTTTGAGTTTGAAATGTCAACGGTTCCACAACCTAAAGTGTTACAAATACTATTCTCCCGAAAAGTTGTCATTAGCATACTCGTTGTAAGCAAAACAAAATAGAGCTTTTTGCATATTGGCCAAAGTTATTTATTCGCCACATTTAGACTTATTCGCATTACAATTACATATTGGGACTTTTAGGTGTTCAAAATATTAGTTTGCCCTGTCCAAGAAAAAATGTTTCACCGGCAAAACCGCCGCCACGGCCAGTTTGGTCAGGGTACCACCGTTCCAGATCTGGACGTATCGACTCCACCCAGCCAGAACTGGGAAGAGTCCCCGATCTCTTAGGCAGCCAGTGGCAGTGTTTTCGCCGGTAACACAAACTTTTATTTTTATAAGTGGTAATGAGGAAGCCGAACCAATATTTTACGCCAAAGGAGTTCTAAATCATCTCAAAAGCCCCCATAATGAAAAAGCCCGGACGTGGAGTATATGCGACTTCGGGGGCAAGATATGTAGAAAGCTAACAAAACATGGTTTCAGGATACATTTCGCTTTCCGAAGTGATGTGGACTACATAGATTAATTTGACATTATCTAAGGTCAATGAAAAGACCAACAATCAGATCATATTCGTTTTGACTCTCGTCACATGGCACCATTCACAAGCATTAATATTTTTCAGAAGTTCGGAAATCAATAATTCCATCCTTTTCTTATACATTACCATACAATGATCCTGGATCATTGTCTGCAGAACGATGAATCTTACTGTATAATTCCCTGGGCGTCTGGTAAACATCCACATTCTCAGTAGTAACCATATGCAAAATCTTACCTGGAGGGTAAAATTTGTGACCATCATTGGTATTAGTTGTGGTGACATTTTCATCTTCCATGGCATTGGCTATAACCACATTTTCTTCCTCTGTAAGTTCTCTTGCTGCTTGAGCTTCTTCACGAGCCTGGGCTTCCAACTCATGATCTTGCCCGTTAAGCTCCTTTTCAAGTTCATACCACAACACGAATCACTCGTATCTTCAACAGGGGAAAGATCCACGACATTATCTGCTGCGATATTGGCTTCGCCATCACCATCATCTGTAAAGTTGATTTTACTTGTTTCCAATAAAGTAGCAACCGCCTCAACTGTAACAAAGCTTCCATTATTTTCAGATATTAAAAAAGCATGTGATCCTCCACATTCCCCTTCCTTATTTACAGCCGGATAAACAGTGGGTCCTTGGGCACTCATGCAAGACCAACAAGAAGAAGATGGTCGAGCACTAACAACAGCCTATGCCACATCTTGTGCACGTTTCATTAGACCCTGTCCAAGAAAGACAGAAATATCAACATCAGCAACCATATCTCAAATAATTGGAAGATAAATATTGAAGAACATAAAAACAAAATAGTTGCGTATTTCTGTTTGCTATGAAATTTGAAGAAATATCTTAAAAGCCTTTATGACTACATAAGTAGGATTTTAACCACACAAGAAATTCCACCACTGGGACCCATAGGATAGCAAAAGGACCTCAAAACAGGGGGCTTACCTGAATGCAATATATCCTACTCTTCTATATTTACCACAAAAGCTTTGTAGTGACAATAAAACATGACTTTGTGAACTAAAGAATGGGTTCTAGAAAGGCCAATGGAATCTCTTCTAAAGAAAGGACACACTTTTTTTCTGAGAAGACCTCTTAATCTAACACTAATTTTTGTCAAATTCAAAACTTTTAACAGAATTTACATAGACAATTTTGTCAAATTCAAAACTTTTAACAGAATTTACATAGACAATATGAATAGAGGACCATCTTAAGTGCAGCTGTAGTAAAACATAACACTTCACTGCCCATATAGACAGCACGCTCTATTTTATCTCCTAAAGGATGTGCATGCGCATAGGAAGGGCCATTGATCACTCACAAAGTTTACTATTGTTATATGCTTGTCATTCTTGGACAAGTTCAGAATAAAATTTCATTGACCTAGAACTCGCTGTTCGGGGTGAGACAATCCAAAGACAATAGTTAGTTTTGTATATATACAAAGAATGGCAGATGAATGTTAAGGACAAAAAAATACCCCTTAACTCTGTCCTCCACTCATTACCACTATTCCCCACACTACACGTGTAATTAATTCGACAGCAAAGAGAGGCCGAAATACTGATCCACCACTCATAACCCTTGCCCTGGCACTGGCAAAAGATGGCATGTGAGACCACAAAGCAGAGGCAGAGCGATAAACAACATTCAAAAATCTTGTAGCTCAACTTGATCACGCAGGTCATCTTACCATGAAGATGCTTTCACCTTCAGGAAAAATCAGTTCCAAGGTTAAAAATCCAACAGAGTTGCTGAACAAAAAGCTTACAAATAAGTACATCCCATAGAAGTAGGATGGTAGTTTTCATAGGTATTGAAGGAAAATATTTTAAGAAAGTTCTAGAATTGAAACTTTCACCATCAATACAGCGGTTGCACTTTCCCCCTTAAGTTAAATAAGCAAAAAACACAATTAGCTGATCCTGAACTGATGGTTTGGCCCAATTAGTTCAGGAAAAACCCGCCATGATACGACTTGAACATCTTTATTTTGGTTCGTAGTTTTTAAAATCCTATGCAGCAAACTGGGACAAGTGATCAATATCAATTGCTTACAAAAAGAACAAAGACACTACTAAAATAAGAAGTGTAGATATTCAGGTACAAGGCCCAGAGAAGACATGAACACCACCTCAGAACGAAGTTATCCACAGAAGATGTGGACAATGTGGGAACCAAATCAGAAACCATTAATTACTATGTTATAAAATCTTTTCCAGACTCTGCTAAATCCCATGTCATGCAACCAGCTGTTATGAAAATGATAGCCAATGTCAACTAAGAATCACAAAAAAGTGAGTGAAATAAACCATTGCTCTTTAGGGAAAAGAAAGAAAACAGGACAGTGAAATTCATACAATAAATATCTGATACTGAGCCCTTTCTCTAGAGAAAATGATGTAGCACACGTAATGGGCCCTACTAATGCAGGGCATCCAGTAGTATTTATTATTTAAGAGTTTATCTATATTTATTACTTTAAGGATACATATATAATTTTCGTATTTTATTTTTAGGATGTTTTGGGAATATATTTACTAGGGTTTTATTAGTAGATGCCTATAAATAAGAGGGCAATCTCATTGTACGTTGAATGAGTTTTTATGATGAATTGATTCGGTTGTAAGCCTTTTATCTATTTAGGTTTTTTCTTTAGTTTTGATTTTTAGTTTTAGTAGTAGTCCGTAATTTAGATCATCCCCTTTCCTTTTTCTACATCAACTACTTTTTCTCATACATGATTAAGCTTCATCTTTTGTCCATCTATTTAGATAGTTAAACTAGAATCTTTCATCAGTTAATGGGTTATCAATAATAAGTTCCAGATAAGCTATACCACTGTATTATAAACTATTTTCTTCTTCCTCTTCAAAGATAAATTATCGTATTATTATTATTCTCTTTGAGACACTATCAGTAAAGCTTTGTAGAGCAAAAGTATACAAGGCACTGTCATGGATTAAGATACTAATTGTTATTATTCATACTGTTTATTCTACGCATGTTCCTTGTTATAGTTTATCTAGGAGTCTTATTAAGAGTCATGTTATTTTGGGAGTCTTTCTTTATTCTAGCCATAATAGGCCCTCACTTGTATCAGAATTTTCATTTAAGTCCATAAATATCATATAGATTTTGGTTTGGCTATCTTGCTCTTTTAAGTAGAAACAAAGAATGCAATTAAAATAGCCTATTGCAACATCTGTGAGGTGTAAGAACCAGATATAACAGCCATAAATTACGGTACAATTCAGAATCTTTATTTTTTTATATTAAAAAAATACCTGGAGCAAATGCTACACAAGTCGTGGAACAGAATTCTTTGCGTTCTCTTAAAATATATGTTAATACTGCTGCAGCACCCCCTCCAAGTGAATGGCCTACAATCCAACAAAACATAAGCAATGAAGCAATGTGTAGAATTGGCAAGGTAATATTCACAATCTAGCACAACTAGCTTCCATCTTGGTTAAAACTAACTAAATTATGATATAGAGGAAAATATTTCATACAATGATGTAAAGCAATCAAATAGGAATGAACAAATACATGCAAAATGCAGCATAGTCATCATTTATTTAGTCCATGGCTGAATTTAGCCCCTATTTCTGATTTTATGAGAATCCAAATAATTTCAACAACACTGGCATCATGATACAGTGCAGCCACCCATACCCAGCCCTCACGGCAATGGCCCATTTCTGATTCAAGTACAATCACCATCAGGAAGGAAGAAAAAATTCTTCAAGAGGTTCCTTGAATTTGAAGAAGTCTAGTCTAGCTGGAAATCAAAGTCCAAGTTACCACAGAATTGATCTCGAGCAGTTCACATTTAACACTCACCTTTTATCTCGGTATTTCCTTCTTCTTTTAGGTTTTGTAGTAAAGTTAGAATTAACTGTTTTTTAGTAGACTGGAGTTTGTCACTTGCTCACATTACCGCAATCCTTTTATTAGACATTAGTGAAAACCATATATTGTTTTTCATTAATCACAACAAGCAATATTTTCTTTTCCAAATCAATCTTCTCTTGTCTGATTTCGCTACTGGGTGGCTACCACTAAATGCTGGTTATGACCCTAAATTTGGCAATCCTTTTTCAGCAGGAGATCAAATGCACTGACCGTAGATCATTTGCACATAATCTGTACATCTTTTCATACAAATAACTAAGGTGTCAGTATGGCTATAAAAACAGTCAAAGCATCTTCGGGACAACAACAAATCATGGTACTGTACCGAATAATATTCCGTGGAGGCCACTATTTTTTAAGGCAATTTTTTTGGCACTTTAAAGTTTGTTAATAAACACCAGAAAAATAAGTATACTAAGATTATATCTATAATCTCTAGATGTTGTAATAAAAACATGTTAATAACTAAAACAAAGATAGAGCAGACATTTTCTTATAGTGAAGCCATACATTGTTAAAAATACAGGGCCAAACACCTGTCCAGGTATTACAATCAGGCACCTGCTCAATAGAGGTCATATTAATCAAACTATCTTCTCTAAGGGTGGTAACCATAAAAAGTGAACTCTATATATCTGGTTTGATTGGTGTATTCACAACCATTAAAAGAGAACACTATAAACCCAGGGCCAGTTGAAGCAGTATGCAGCCAAAATTATTAAGAAATTGCATTTTTGTCCCAGTCTCATCAGTCATAATCCCAATAGCCAATGCACTATTAGACATTTATGTTTAACTGCGTCATACTTCATGGAAGAACTAAATAAATGTCATCATGACTCTCAATAAATGAACTTACGTTACACAGTTATACCCACAGTGGACAATAAGAAATGAGTTACTGAATTCTTGCCAACAAGTCAAAAAAACAAGGGATATAGTTTTCCACCTTGACTTTGTAGTCTGGATGTTCATTCACTGCTTTGAGTAAGCAAGGAATAGTAAGCTTCATAATCTAACGTGCTGCTGCAACCATTCCACGTGAGCATACCCTAAAATAAAATTGCTCACTCCACCTTCATGTAAGAGCAGATGATGAAATGGAACCACAGCACCAGTTGCTGCAGTTAAGGTATCCTTTTTGCTGTGAGTTCCAGATATAAGTAAGAAAAAACATTTCGAGTTGTGATCACGTAAAATTGTGAATGCAGACTTCAAAATATGCAAATAACCCTTATCAAAATGAGATATATCAGATGCCACTACCCAGATCATATAACCCCTAGGTAGACTTTACCCTATACACGTTATAGCATTTGGCCAACAAGAAATGTAATATCCGCAGTATAGTAACATAAGTGCAATGCAGAAATTAAACTGGCTCATTTTGGTATCATGATTATTCAATTCGAGTTTCAATGTAACCTCACCAAAGCAAACTTCTACGCTCTATGTTCCCATGTCTAATTCACTCTTTAAGTAGCAAATTCTTCCATTTTAAACCTTATATATAGATGAAAACATCAAATTCATATGGGAGAAAATATTCCATGCACTTGAAGAAATGCCTCCATAATAGTAATACGATACAAACTCAATAGTGCAAGAATCTCAGATATACCAGGCAATGCATTGCTTGAATATAGGAAGTTTATAAAGAAAGCACATCACACTTTTCGACTCAAACTAGCTAAAAGCAGAATTACCCAATATGTTGCTATTTTCAACAGACACGTCCAAAATAAATATACCAAATGCGAGTTTTGTTATATGTAAGCAATAGGTAGATTGGTTTGAATAGCATACCCCTGCCTTTGGTTCTTGAATAATAGCATCGTCTTGTGTATAACCATCTGATTCTAAAAAACCGGGAAGGGCTTCTTTGCATACAATGGTTGAGCAACTTCAAAAAAATGAACCATATCCGCAAGGACTTCAGGGCCAAGATTGTACACGGTTCTCCCCAGCATAGATACTATCCGCGTGAAGGTTTCCCTACAAAAATGCAATGCATTATATTCGGCATTACAGCCAACAAGGAGCAAAAACAAAATCACACATTTTTTTCTAAACGAACAAAGAAAAGGGAAAAAGTTAAAATGATACAACTCAACCAAAGAATAAGTTTTGGCTACGGTTTTTGTTCATCTAAAATTGGGGGGAAAAAAGGATTGCATATTCAATCACAGCAACAACCATCTCAAATACTAAACAATTGCAATAAACCGAGTTCCACACAGATCAAAACGAAGGTAAGGATTACCTGCCGCCGCAGTAAGCAGTTATTCCCAAAAGCCAAATCCCCGATCGGCCATTTCCCCAAAGTCTCCTAATACGAAAACCCAACGATCTCCGACAAGGTCACCAACGTCTCCAGCCACGTCGCGGGCGCCTGCGCCGTACGCCGCAAGATCCTCCGCCTTCCCGCCCGGCCCGCCCTCGCCAAATCGTCGCCGTCCACATCGGCGTCTTTCTCCCTCGCCGACGATGACACCCGTCGGCCGATCAAGAAGTAGAGGACGATGGCAACCCCGCCGAGGAAGTCGCCGCCTAGGGACGATCGCCGTCGTCTGGCACGAAAAAGGTTTCTTGTTGGGCAGACGAATGAAAATCTGCTTCGTTGCTTTCTTTGAACTGCACAAAAGGCCTTCTCTAATCAACAATCAATAACCATTTTAATTCATAAAAAAATAATTAATTATTTAAAGTTGATAATCGTGGTTATTTAAATAAATGCTTTTTATGGTGATAATTCTTCTGATTGGATTAGAGATGTCTTCTTAAATAAGTGATTAGTGATAGTGGTTCCCTAGATCTACCAAGTTGAGGTATACGATAAGGGCTTTGTTTTCTTCTTCTTCTTTTATCCAACATAATCATACAGGCTCGATGAAAGGGTTAAGATCCAAGGAATTGTAATCTGGTCCCATCCCCAAAATTTAAAGCCAATTTTTATTATTTAAGATAAAATTTAACTTTATAAATAAATTTTTATTAAATAATAGGATAAATTATAAATATAAAATATTTAAAAATAGATTTTAATTAAACGAGGAGATGAATTATAATAATTTATTTTATTTTTTATTTTTAATTCTTTTTTATTAATAAGAGTGGATGTTTTCTACTCTCTTTGTACCAATTAGTTAATTAATTAGTATATTTTAAAAGTTATTGAGTTTTTTATTAAATTATATGATATAGTTTTTTATATTATTTAATGGTAAGATAATTGAGCATAATTATTAAAGGAAAAATTTTTTCAATAATAATAAGATTGCTTACAAATTTTAATCTCTTTTTTTTTTCGCATTGCCAACTTCTGCCTCACCATGGGGCAACCAAATCATTCATTCGCCCAAATCTTTAATCATCTGGCCTCTTAGACAACCATACATGGTCATTCAAGGCTTCTTAGGCACCCAAATCTCTACTTATTTTTTAAAATTTCCAATTTTAAAAATAGTTTAAAATGTTATATAATTTTAAAATATAATGGGTTTGAAGATGTTTACGTTATATGCATATTAGGATCAGGTTATATGATATAACAGTGCTATGAATGTTCTTTTAAAAGTAGTGTTTTGTGGAATTGAAATCATTAAAAGTTATATTAGTGTTTTTTTTTGCCAAAACTCATTTAACTTAATGTTTGATTCAATAAAAAGTTAGATTTGAAGTTTTTTTCCAAAAACTAAATAAATCGAGTTTAAATTTCCAATAATTTGATTTTGCTTGACACAAAGCTCCATATTTTTAATAGAAAAATTACAAGTCTAGATGTTTATATTATATTATTTTAAAAACGAGCTCATGTAAGAAAAAGAGATTTAGTAATAATTACAAATAAGAATATAAAATTTTAATAACTATTTTATTAAATCGAGATAACTTGGATCTGAAAGTAAGATTTTAATATTCATATATATATATATATATATATATATATATATATATAAACAATACAAAAGAGATACATATTAAATTAACTTGAATTTCACTCAAACTCAAAGTATTAATCAGAAATTAATAAGCTTAGCTAGAGTTCTAATACAAAAGACTTCGAAATTCGCTAGATGAATAGTTAGCCCTGCATGGAGGGACATTTCTATAGATTAAATGAATTTGACCTTCGCTAAAAAGATATTTTGCAACTTGAAATATTCTTTCTTTTTTTCAAACACCTTTGTATATACATGAATTTGGGAAAACTTTATATAGTGTGACTCTGAGGAGATGGGAACTTTTGTTAGCATTTTTATACACGCATATGGGCCTTCTCGTTGATAACTAGTTTTTAAAAATATTTTTGGCCTTTAAAAAGTGTAATTGGCGTACAATAATTAATATACTTGTGTGTGCAAGCATGATCAATATTGAGATTAATATGTTTTGTAGAAAATGGAAAAAAATCAATATTAATATATGGGAAAATTTTATATGAGTTACACCTCGTATAATTTATATAAATTACATATTAATTTAATTTTTTAGCGATTTTTACAAAATAATACTTATATATATTCAAAGTAGGTACACAAATAAGCAGTTGATAAAATTTTATTTTCTTTGATATCATTAAGACTTATTTTTTAATTTTTAAAAAATACATAAGTTAATAAATATTTTAAAATTAGTTTTTATTGTAATTACTTTAATAATTAAGATTAAAGAATTAAAAATATTAAAATTTATTAAAGTTTTATAATTATCCTTATTATTCATAATTTTATTTATTTATGTAATTATTGAATTATGAGACCCATTAAATGGTTCAAAATAAAAAATATAACCCGTGTAAGAGGTGTGCTTATGTGCGCAGAGCTGTAATATTAATTGTGTGTGATACAGGGATTAACTTTGCTTCATGCTGGCTGTAATGGAGTCGGGGAGATAACCAGGGCACAATGAAATGTTACAGCTGCACGTTTAAATTATATATAAGCGAGCCAAAAAATGCAGGTCGAGTTGCTCTAACATGTTCTTTTTCCATCCTTTTGGGGCAAGTACAGAACTGGCAAAAGTATAAAGCGTTAAAAAGTGATCGGCTTTCGGAAAAAAATGATTGATTACCTAATTAATGATAATAATAAGAAAGGCAGGAGGAAACAGAACTACTAGTTTGCTAGAAATAAGACGTGTGTCTGCATCCGGCCGTGTTTTTTACTTGGAAAACAAGAAGCTGGGTGGCCAACATGTAATCATTTCTTTAATCTAACATCCACAGTTATATTTATATTTATATAGTAAAAAAATCACTAACACATTTCTATCGCGCCAATAAACATGTCAACAAGCGACATGCAGTGTGCAACGCACGCACCAATTGAGACGTACGCGTACTTGGAGGGGAGGAGTAGAAATTGACCAAATCAAGACGTACAAAAGCAAAACGACTTGAGAGGTGGGATGCGACACCACTAGCTTGCGGCGACAGGGGTCTCGACTTACTCTTGGATCTGTCAGGAATGCTCCACTGGTCCCACTCTAGTCCAGAGCTCTTCGTACGCTATCTGCTTGGATACGTCATGCGTTGCAACATCCTCCCTGTTTAGCATGGCCAGCTGCTCCGCATGAAGACATGTTTGTTTATTTTTTTTTATATTTTTTACAGCAGCAAATTTGAACCGGGTCGATGTTTTTACTCATTAATTGAGAAACGGTGAGGAGCTTGGTTAGCGCTTCCTTGTGATGATAAGTAAATAAAACATGACAAAGTACGTGGCGTTAACAAAACTAAAAACTTTGGCCAAAGACCCGCACACTGCACAAATTATTTTTGAAATTTACTTCTTCTATTTTTTATTAAAAACAAATGTTTTATATTTGTTATTGAGACTAAATATAAATTAATCAATAGATTTTTACAAGTATAATAATTATAATTAAAGAGTTCCTTAATAATAATAAAAATAATATTAATCTTAAAATAAGTATTTATATGATCATTGAAAACTCCTTTATTTTATCACAGAAAATATTTGTTGTAGCATTTTCTATGACAAATTTCCTGTATCAACTATTTAATTTGTGTAAATTATCACAATTTAACAAATTTGGAAAAATAATTAAAATTAGCATTTAAACTCCTTAAATTATAGTAATTTGTATCAATCAAGAGGCTAATATAAAGAGTTTGTTGTAGCAAGTGTTATAGAAAAATTTTGCCGTTCTATTGATGCATAGTAAATAATGAGGAACAATTCTTACAAGGGATTAAGGGATATAAATACTTTTAAATTTTATACGTATAAATTGAAGAAATTTATTATAAAAACCTTTTTATTAAGAATAATGATGAACTTAACGGGAATATGAATAATGATGATAATGATGAACAACTTTTATCGAACAGATGAGTAATTAGGACTAGTACATGTGTTTAATTAATAATTATTAGTTGGATTTTTTTAAATGATCAGAATGTGAGTGCTAGAATTAGGGACAATGTGATGAGTAATGCTTATGTTTCTTATTATTAATCAAAACTTAGTGTGAAGGGTTTTTAATGAAAAATGAGTCTTGTATTAATTTAATGTCAATAAAGATATATAATGCATTTATTTATTATTATACCATAATAAAGGAAACAATGTATCATAATTACCACGTGTCCTATATTAATTCAATTAAATTTGTTACGTATTTCATGTTAATTTTTATTTTTTTACAATTTTACCTTTTTTTAGTAGAATTACAAAAAGAAGGAATACATGGTCATACATCATATATCCTCAATAATTACTAACGGTAAATAAGAAACTATCATTAAATATATTAAAATAAATATAGGCTTATAATATATGAGACAAATTTTTTTAACCAAGGCTAATCTGAATTTACAAAGAACCCACGGAAGTTCTATAAAAGAAAAATCCATTCCCCCTTATGGCATTAGCAGTGGGTTGGGTTTTTTCTGATACTTAGGTCAGAGTTAACCTCCAACTTAAAAGAAGTTTTTAAAAAAATTAACAAAGAGCTCTTTACCATAAAAAGGGAAATATTTTTTAATATTGAAAATTATCTCTCCTTTACTAGGAAAAAGCTCTACAAATTTTTGCTCATGCTTTTCCCGGAGGTTTGGAGAAATCAACAATCAATATGATTTCCTAATCCTTCTTTCCCGAAAGGAAGAACGTGAAATTTTATTCCCTATAAGTTCTGGTATCGATAAGAATTCTAGTTCTTACTCTTCATATATTATAGTATGAATATATTATACCAATTCGTTATGTATGGATGATAAGATTCTATTGATACAGGGTCAATTCCACTAAACTTATTGAACGTTCCTATTGACATGCATCCAATAAGAATTGAACTTATGAATTTGCCAATTATGAGTTGGGCGCTTTAACCATTCAGCCGTAGATGCTTAACAGGGATCATCGTAACATGTCTTATTTTTTAAACTAGTGTCTGATTTGACTATGGGGGCACCTAGACCTGGTTAAGTCTAGATGAATTCAGTAGCCTATAATTTTTTTAGATTTAATTTATATTGCCCTTATAATCGGATGACCTAAATTTAAAATAGGTGCACAAAAATTTCCATAGTTATGCCTTATAGAATATATATAACTTTAAGCTATGCGAGCATTAAAAAAATTCTAAATCAACCAAAACATATAAAATATAATCATCCCGCTTTTGCATTAAAATAAAGCTTAGGAATTTTTTTCTCGATCTCATCACATTTAAGCCTTTGATGTAGGCGATTTTGACCCTAAATCATTTTATAGACCTATTTATAGTTAATTGTTTTAAAATTACTATTATTATTATTATTATTTATAAAAACTTCTGAGTGTAAATTTACCTAAATTAATTTTTTTCCTAAATTAAATTTTATTTATACATTTACAATTATGTCAATCGAATTAAAATTTATTAATAATACAAACTTAATATTTACATATCCTACTTGTTGGTAGTTGGTCATTGACCTACCCATGAATGACATTTATTAAGAAGGGTTACCGCCTCTTTCCTTTTGGGTGCGCTACTTTTACTTAGCGTTAGGATTACATCGCACGGCCACTTGACATTAGCCTTTATTTTATTTTCTCGCTTTTACCCTTTTCATGCCAACGGGCAGTCTCTTTCATCTTTAGCTTATTTTTCCATTCCCTCTTCATCACATTTAACAATCTTATACAATTTAAAAGATGCGTTTCTTAGCGTGCTAATATTTTTTAACTGTGCACAACATGATTTTTTCAACCATGATTTACGGTGAAATTTCATTTTTTATTGCATTTGGAATCAACCCAGAAGCTTTAAATCATTTATATATCTCAGTTTAATCTTCATATAAATTCTGATGGGTTATAATAATAAGTTCCGGTTTTAATTTCTTTTGATATTCACTGTATTCAATTTTAATTGTTGTTTTAGAAATTTAATTATGATTTTTCGTGGTCAATCGAGCGAAAATCATTGAAGTGGTAACGAGTTGGAGAAGTGAGTGCGGTGGTTGACGTAGCGGGTGCGATCGGCATGGAGCTCAATACAACCATAATATCTTGATTTTAAAATGTATCATGTACGGCTTTGGTCGTCTGTATTTTTTTACAGCGATAAAGATGACGTAAATAAAAAGTATAAAAAATATGGCCAACTAACGATCTGCTCTCTTACTTTTATACTACAAGCCTTAAACCAACCACCAATATGTGTAATCAAAGATAAATCACAGTTCTATGTGGTGAGGGTTTCAGATCTCATAAACCGTCTCTCATGCAAATCATCGCCAGCCGCTTAAGATTCGATCTTGATTTATTGGAATAGTAGTAGGGGAGAACCTGATTTTGTTTCTATGAACAAGCTGGATAACATATTTGACAAAGATAGAAAGAGAAAAACCTACCAAATGAAATTTGTAATGGCTTTTCTTATAACTATTAGAATGGATGAAATAATTTTTAGAAAGAGATAATGAGTTAGGTAATATAAGTGACAGATTAGACAATGGGGACGGATGGGGAACAAAAAAATCACTCTAGATTGAGTTGGTGAAAATAACCATAGGATCATATCTGAAGGTTATCATTAAAAGTAGCTCGTTCAACATATTTGAGCTCTAGTTGGTTTAATATATATACACATAGTTTATTATTATTGAAAAAATTAAGGCGAGCTATACCGTATATAATTTATATGAATTATACATATAATTATAACTATTTATAAAAGGTCTTGTAAAATCATATTTATATATACTAAAAGTATAGTGATTAAATAGGATATTGATAAAATTTTATACTTTTTAATATTATTATAATTTATTTTTAAATTTTATAAAAACATACTAGTTAATATATGTTTTAAAATTAATTTATATTATAATTATCTTGATAATTAAGATGAATGAGAAAATATTAAATTAAATTAACATTTTATATTTATTTATATAAATGTTTTAATTTATTTTTTCATATATATATATATATATATATATATAATAAGCCGCAACCGATTATTATTTAGTAAAGTAAAAAACTCCATGACTTTGACGCTTAGAGCCGTGTCAGGCGGCCAAAAGGCCATAAAAGCAGAGAGACGTGTCGTGTCGTCTCAACTTGGGAAAGCTATCAACCATCTTCACGAGAAAAAGACGACAAAGACACTTTTGATAATCCTTTATTATTATGTATTGGTTGAGGCCAATCGCTATTAATTGGAAGTTGGGAATTGGAGGTTTGGTAAATAACCTCTCATATCTCGCAAAAGGAAAATCTCGTTTCTACACTTCTATTTAACATTTTTGGGTTGATGATGCTCGTGATACGAGTCTTATTATTTAGAAGAGGCGCTGTGTACAAAAGTTCACTTCTTGTCAGTACTTTTTATTTTTTATGCCCAACGTGGATACGGCCTTTACCGGCACACGGAAGCCGGTCAATCAACCACCGTACAATCACAACCCTCAGTGTGTGGGCTCGCGGCACTTTTGTTCTGGCATCCACTAGCCATGTTTTTAACCACTTATGGCTTTCTGACTCCACGTATGCGTTGTATGGTTGTATATAATCTACACTCTACACCTGTTTTTTAACATATTTTTCCCCAACATGGCTTTTTTAGCTCTACGAGTCTATTTGCAGTTGCGGTTAGGGCTGAGCAATATCAAGTTAAAATCGAATAAATTGACCGGGCCGAATTAAAATCAATTAATATTTTTTTAAAATCATGATTTATGTAAATTATTATTAATTTTTTGGATATGTATAGAATGCAATTGAATATGATTATCATGGTTACTTCATATTTTAATTTTACTTATAATGGGAATTATAATTAAATTTAACATAATTTTAATAATTTCAATTTCAAATAAAATTTTAGTTTGATTTCGTGCAATTTTAGAGACAGTTTGGGTTCGATTTTGGGTAGCTGAAGGGAGTTCATAAATTCGATTCGGAAACAAATGTTCACTCTTAGGTACAATATATTACTCTCAAATGAAAATATGTTAATATTTAGATTTTCCAAAACAACAAAAGTGGAGTATAGTAATACGTTATCACTACTTATGAATTATGACCCCCTCTTCCGGAACAAAAAGTTTTAATCATATTTCACTTAGCATGTGCTCACGTAAATTAGAGTATTCAAAAAAATAAATAAATATTTTAGATACAGATATCTCATTTCATAAATAAGATAACTCACTTTTAATAAATTATTTTATAGAATTGAAAAATCAATTATATGATAAAAAATATTAACTCAGATAAACTTGCCTAATAGTAATGTATAATTAGTTGATAGGAGTTACCGTGCTGGTCAAAATTTAATGGCAAAGAAGAAAAGCAAGAATTAATTTATAAAAACTATTATATTGACTTTCTCTACACACATTTTGTATAATTATTTAAGTCATATTTTATAAATCACAGCTAACATTTACTTTTATTTTGTAGTGTGTGTGAAGAATATGTGTGAAGAATGTTAGTATAACATGATTCTTAATTTATTGTCACAAATTATTATTTTGTTCTTCTTTCACTAGATGTCATAAGGATGTTAGATATATAGACCTTTAACAATGATATATTTGATTACAAATAATAAATTTTATTATATCGGATGTCATTCTTGATGCCAACTTTCCAGCATAGTTAATTAATTTATTGTACTATATTGGTTAATAATTCATCTTGCCTCCTTAATATTATTTATGTCATATGGGTATGAAAAATATTTGATCGATATCAAAATCTTAGATCGATGGCCATTTTCACTTTAGACATCTTCACTTTTTTAGGTATTTTTTTCATTAACTAATATAATAATTTGAGAGAAAAACAAGGATTTTACAATTAAAAACATGCCTAATAAAAGCGCCGAAGATTTGAATGGGAAGTTTAAAAAAAGATTTAATTTAGATGTTTTTTTTCTTGTCTATAATTAGATTGGACGGAGTCTGACGTGTTTTATGATGTTAGACCGCGGGAGACATTTTTTTGGAAAAATGAATCAAGACAAAATTTGTAGAGGAAGAGCCACTTTTAAACAGTATAAAGAGCGCGATAAAGGCGGCGACAATCATATAAACGAGAAACTGAACTTATCGAGAGAGAAACCCCCACTTTCCTTACAAAAATGCGTACCGCGAGATATTGCTCTTTTCTTATCACGAACCGCCGACTTGGGAGTGCAGACGAGGAGAGGCGGGTGGACGCGGCACGAATATCCACCAGATTTAAGTTTATCCCTTCGATTCCGCTGAATTCCATGCTACCACGCGTGACTCAGGGCATATCAATAAGTACGATGTCAGATATTATAAGTACACGGGCTTATCATGTTTCGGGAGGGGGGCGCGTCTGAATGTGATAAGTCGATGGGGCAACGAAGGTCCCTGCAAACCGCATCGAAGAAAGCGAGGCGCAGGCGCTCTTTCTCGTTATCTCTTTTTAGCTCCTCCCGTGGAACTCCAAACCCTAGAAGATTCTCGCGTCTTCTCATCCCCCTCGATGCATTGACTCACCTGGATTTCGACTCGAGGTGGTTTCGTGAGACCAGTTTCGTGGAATTTCGCCTTTGAACCCTGTCCATTTTGATGTCCTTTTTGGTGCTGCAGGTTGGCGTGTGAATTGGAATTGGTATTAGTGTTCTGATCTCTTGTTTGGAGCCTGCGACACAGGCGTAGGAATGTCGTCGTTGAGCAGGGAGCTGGTGTTCCTGATTTTGCAATTTCTCGATGAGGAGAAGTTTAAGGAGTCTGTTCACAGGTAAGGAGGTTCGGGAGTGGTGTGTTTCCATTTTGCTCTGTTTTTTTTTTTTAATGTTTTTTTTTCTGGTGTTCTGTGACTTTTTGTGTTGGGGGAGCAGGTTGGAGCAGGAGTCGGGGTTTTGTTTCAATATGAAATATTTCGAGGAGCGTGCGCTAGCAGGGGAGTGGGATGAGGTGGAGAAGTATCTATCCGGTTTTACTAAAGTGGACGACAATCGGTATTCAATGAAGATTTTCTTCGAAATTAGAAAGCAGAGATATCTCGAGGCTCTGGATAGGTACCCACTCCATTTTACTTGTTCTCTGTTTTCTCGTTGTATTAACGAGCCTTGCTCATTTTCGCTGAATTTGCTGGTGCGCAGACACGACAGAGCAAAAGCAGTTGACATCTTAGTCAAAGACTTGAAGGTGTTTTCTACGTTTAACGAAGAACTGTACAAAGAAATCACTCAGCTTTTAACTTTGGAGAACTTCAGGTAACCGTCGTCCTTAATATTGGTCGTGTGTTTATTGTTAAATTCGAACTATGATGGTCGTCGTTATCTCTGTATGTAATAACACGATGATTTTTAACCGCCCTTTTGAATTCTAATTTATTGTATGGTTGATTCGTCATTACTTCAGTTTTTTTTAATAAATATTTTTCTTTTATTTTTTAGAATAATTTATAAATTGAAATTGAATATACTTGCTGTTATCCTTATGATTTCTACAGCCTTCTTCATTCTTATTCTTTCTTTGATGAGCGGGACCATTTTTACCCTTCTTCTTCTTTTACACCTATTTTGATTTGGTGAATTTTTCTGTGGAGACAGGGAAAATGAGCAACTTTCTAAGTATGGTGACACCAAATCGGCTCGCAGTATAATGCTTATAGAGCTGAAGAAGCTAATTGAGGCAAATCCTTTATTTCGAGAAAAGCTAGTGTTTCCAACCTTGAAGGCATCAAGGTTGCGGACTTTAATTAATCAGAGGTAAGTAGCTTTATTTATTTTGTTGCAATAATTTCAACTGTTAGTATACTTAGAAAGTATCGTATATGTTTAACCACTTGGATTTGGTGTCTTGCTTAAACCTAAAAGATCTGTATTTTGTGATAAGATTTTTGGATAAAACTGAAGAATAACAATCACGTTCCAAGCATGGTTTATCAAGAGGAGTGTGCTGGTCCTCTCAATCCTCGACCCAATTAATTTACCCAATCTCCACTTTTGTTGGGCATGCACTTCAATATATTATTTCTACATGTTTTTTCCATTGCCTTCCATTGATCATAGTTTTGGAGGTTCTGATTTTCTCTAAGCTCTTATTAATTGTTCAATTGAAACATGTTTATAGATTTTAGTTTTTTGATGGGCAGTATAATCTTGTATCATCATTTTCTTAAATGTCATTTCTTCATGCTAGTTTGGGCTGAATGTGTTATATGTTTGCAGTTTGAATTGGCAGCATCAGCTCTGCAAGAATCCAAGGACAAACCCAGACATCAAGACATTATTTACAGACCATACATGTACGCCATCAAATGGAATTCGTGCACCGACTCCAGTAAATGTTCCACTTTCTGCGGTTCCCAAGACAACTAATTATGTACCTATTGGAGCTCATGGGGTAATAACAACATCTCCTAAATGTTACTGTTAAATGTATTTTGTTGGCACAACATTAGGGGATAAATGAGAAAACACATCAGCATATTACGTATTTAGTAAAGTCACAGAGTACAGAGAAGCTGTATAAAATACCTTGTATGAAATCAGAGGGAGGAGATACCTTGTATTAACGATCAATTTTTGAATAAAAATCCTTGTCCAGGCGGTCAACCTTTCATATGTGCATTTGGCCATCGGTTGACACTTAAAAATGCAATGCCTAGCTTAATCTTTAATGTGACCTCCAAAATATGACCACCACTGAGCTGCATGTCTTTTTCAATCCTAATATTTATATTGCTGAATAATAGAAACATGACTTGGCTTCGTTGCCATGTAGAAGAAGTATCCTAAAAAGTCATAGGCGCACTAAAAAGGAAGAACAGGAGTAACAGGTATTTTGAAGGGAATTCATGATTCATTCATAACCTTATTTATATGTAAAAATCAGTTATAACAGGTTATGGTTTCTAGAGATTTTTCCTAAATGATCTCAGCTCAAAATTGGAAATTCTGACTCATAGAGATAAAGTCAAACATATGTATACATTCACGGAAATATTTGAAATACTAGGATTATTTCAACCTTATTAATTTAAGGGGTTGGATTTTTACACAATGCCATCCGCTGTCTACGTGGAAGATGGTCCTGTTGCCTGGACTATGGAGATAAAATTTTGAAACCCTGCTTAGTTGTCACCTTTTTTAAGAGTTACAGAGGAGCGTCTAAGCCGCAAAAAGGCCTCCTGTGCAATTTTGTTCAAGTGAGGTTTGAGTAAAGGTCTGAAAATTTATGTATTGAAACAGTTTTTTTACTGGTTCAGATGCAACCTTTCCCCCAAACAGCTGCAGCTGCAAATGCTAATGCATTAGCGGGATGGATGGTAAATGCTGCAGCTTCTTCATCTGTGCAGTCTGCTGTTACCACATCATCGTTGCCTGTTCTACCGAATCAAGGTATCTTTTACTTTCTTCTTATAACCTGATTAGAACAAAAATTTATAGTTTAGTGCTTTTGTTTTTATAGAAATGGTTAGATATTGATGCATTTGCTATTCAAATGATTTCTTTCCCTCGAGTACAAATGTGTACTTCACTCGAGTGAGTATAAACACGTTAACTTCTAGACAAAGGCTTTATCTTACTGCAAATAGTGACCCCGTGAAAGAGTCACAACATCTAAGTTGCCTACTTTAAAATAATTCAGGTCCTATTCTCAAACGTTCGAGAACTCCCCCAAATGCTCTTGGTATGGTGGATTACCAGAATAATGATTCTGATCAGCTTATGAAGCGTTTGCGATCTGCTGCTGTTCAACCTGTTGATGAGGTATGCCTGCTCAGCTTGGCTGTATACCATCCTTATTTCAGTCTTAATATCATTTTTGATACTTTGTAACGGTACATCATGATTTCTGCTTGTGTTCTGACATGAAGTGGCAACTCCTGGTCCGATTTTATTAATTTTTATTTTCATTTTTTCAGTATTCAAATCCAACACCTATTCCTCAGGCTTCATGGTCTCTTGATGACCTGCCTAGGACAGTGGCTTGTACAATAAACCAAGGTTGCACTGTTACAAGCATGGATTTTCACCCTTATCATCAAACTCTACTTCTAGGTGCGCACGCACGGATATTTCATTATAAGTGACCTAATGAACTAATTTCACCATTTTTTAATCTCCAAAAATTATGTTTTTGAGAAAGCGATTTACTTTTATTTTTTCCCCTCTAGTTGGTACGGGAAATGGTGAAATTACACTTTGGGAGATTGTATTGCGAGAAAGGTTGGTTACAAAGCCCTTTAAGATATGGGATGCATCTTGTTCAGTGCCATTTCAGGTTTGTGCACAGCTACTCAAACTAGATAAAGAAACCCAACTCTAGTTGTCTTTTGTAGCAAGTTTGCTCATTTAAACTGAGTGCTAAGCTGTCAGTCAATAATTTTTTGTCAACAATTTACTTGGCAGGCAGCAATTGTCAAAGATTCCTCAATATCTGTGAGCAGAGTTACTTGGAGCCCAGATGGAGGTTTCATAGGTAGGTCTTTTGTCTTAATGTAAATCTGTTTCCATTGATAGTTTAATTTTCTGACCTTTCTAATGTGCAGGAGTGGCATTTACAAAACAATTGGTTCACTTATACTCTTACCAAGGACAGACTGATCTGCGCCAGCATCTTGAGGTATGGTACTTTGATTTATGGTGATGTACTTTCCTTTTTTGTGGTTGGGAAAGAGAGCAGGCGCTAAAACTTGGTTTTCTGTTACGCTCAGATTGATGCGCATGCTGGTGGTGTCAATGACTTAGCATTTTCACATCCAAATAAGCAGTTATGTATTGTGACTTGTGGAGACGACAAGCTTATAAAGGTTTAATTTAACAATGCTACATGATTATTATGTTAATGATTTTTTTATTGGATGCTGTCCTTGCTAAGCGTTTTATAAATGCATTTTAGGTGTGGGACTTGAGCGGACGAAAACTCTACAACTTTGAAGGACATGAGGCGCCTGTTTATTCTGTTTGTCCTCATCACAAGGAAAACATTCAGGTATCATGAGTTTTTCTTCTTTTCATTTACTGCATTTTATTTCATTTTTCATTTCACTGATGGCTGTTGAGATTATCTTCTGGTTTTGTGATGATACCTGTCACTAATATGCCTCTTTGAAATTGCAGTTTATCTTTTCAACTGCGTTAGATGGAAAGATAAAAGCATGGCTGTATGATAACGTGGGATCAAGAGTTGACTATGATGCTCCTGGCAATTGGTGCACAACAATGCTTTACAGTGCAGATGGCAGTAGGTAAGATACATTGCAGCAGATAATCACGACATAATGACCTTCTGGTGGTTTTGGTGATGCCAAAGCTTGTCAGTTGTTTTGTTGAAGTCCTAGTAGTTAATACCTCTTCTTTTGGCTTAGATTGTTCTCTTGTGGCACAAGTAAGGAAGGAGATTCTTATCTAGTTGAGTGGAACGAAAGTGAAGGAGCAATAAAGAGGAACTACAGTGGGTTCAGGAAACGTGCATCTTCTGGAGTCGTGCAGTTTGATACAACTAGGAATCGCATTTTAGCAGCTGGAGAAGATAACCAAATAAAATTTTGGGATATGGACAATCTGAATCTTTTGACGAGTATAGATGCAGAGGGTGATCTTCCAGTTAGGTTTCTTGCACTATTACCTTTTATTTTGGTTGCCAAGTTTTGGTTTATGATGTCAGAATTTTTACTTTAACAGAGTCTTCCACGCTTGAGGTTCAACAAAGAAGGGGCTCTCCTTGCTGTCACGACTGCTGATAATGGCTTCAAGATTCTAGCTAATGCTGATGGAGTTAGATCTCTTCGTGGTGTTGAGAGTCGATCCTTTGAATCTAGGAGGGCTCCCATAGATCCTGCAGCAGTTAAGGTTTGCCATTGTTGTTTCTTCTTGTTGCTTTTTTCCCAATTATTGTGTTGTATCTTCCCTTACGCAAATTATGCCTTGTCAATCGCAGGTGTCCGGTGCTACTGTTGCTGCAAATCTGCTTTCTGCAATAACAAAAGTGGAGTCATTGGATAGAAGCTCCCCTGCAAGGCCGCCATCTGTTGTTGTATGTTGAAGTGGGATTTTGTTTTTTAGTTTCCCATAAATTTTTGTTCTTTTTTATGCCTTACTGCCCAACAAGCTGGAATTATACGTGTCTGTCTTGTAGAATGGCATTGATTCTGCTGCGAGAACTCCAGAAAAGTCTAGAATAATAGATGATGTAGTTGACAAAGCAAAATTGTGGGAACACTCCGACATTGTTGATCCTTCTTATTGT
This sequence comes from Piper betle, assembly GCA_033002965.1. Classification (NCBI taxonomy): domain Eukaryota; kingdom Viridiplantae; phylum Streptophyta; class Magnoliopsida; order Piperales; family Piperaceae; genus Piper; species Piper betle. The sequence continues at coordinate 65,108 of JAURVB010008099.1, read as the reverse complement.
CGTGTTGTCACAATGCCAGATACAGATTCATCCAGCAAGGTTCTTCTCTTTTCAGTGTTGCTGTATGTTACATATTGACAGCTCTTTGCTGAACAAATATTTCCGTGTAGGTAGCAAGGCTTCTTTACACAAACTCAGGGGTGGGGTTATTGGCCCTTGGATTGAATGCAACCCAAAAATTGTGGAAGTGGAGTCGCAATGAACAGAATCCTAGTGGCAAGGTAGGGTCACATAAAGTTCTTTTAATTATAGTTATCAATAATGTTCTCAATACGTGTGTAAAATATTTGTTCTGAGATACATACTATGTGTGTATTATAGGCCACTGCCAGCATTGTCCCTCAACATTGGCAACCAAATAGTGGTCTTCTTATGACAAATGCTGTCTCAGATACAAACCTAGAAAAAGCTGTTCCGTGCATAGCTCTATCTAAAAATGATTCATATGTAATGTCAGCATGTGGTGGGAAAGTCTCTTTGTTCAACATGATGAACTTTAAGGTAAGCACATATTTTCTTTCGTGAAACTGCTTTTTCAACCTCTTAATTTAAAATAGTACTTAAGAAAGTTTGTTCATTTGACTGGTTTTAGGTGATGACCACATTTATGTCGCCTCCACCTGCTTCCACTTTCTTGGCATTCCATCCCCAAGACAACAACATCATAGCAATTGGAATGGAGGATTCTACCATACAAATCTATAATGTGAGGGTGGACGAGGTAATATTGCTAAATGAAAACTTATTCTGGGTTTCATATTTTCACTTCAAAATGGTAATTCAATTGTTAATGTTTAGGTAAAAACAAAACTAAGAGGGCATCAGAAGCGAATAACTGGTTTAGCGTTTTCAAATAATCTTAACATCCTTGTTTCTTCCGGAGCAGATGCTCAGGTTTGTACTTAATTTATAGTATTGTTCATTTTTTCTAATTTTTTTTCTTCCTTCTCTTCTTGCTCCCTGACGATTAGATGTTGGTATTTTAACACACTTAAATTCCTAATCAATTTGATTTTTGAAAGATAATAATCAACAAGCAATAACAACAGATCACAATAATTACAAACCAAAAGATTAAGTAGACACTAAATTTAACGTGGAAAGCCCCTATATCTGGGAAAGACCATGGCGGAAGATGGTGTTAATCCACTATAATTATAATTCAAATACAATCACAGAAACTCCGTGAAGGAAAAAAATCCCATAATTGCAGTCAAATAAGAAGATTAAAAAAACATGAGGAAACCTTGAACACGACGACTTAATCATGATGGAACGATGGATTAACAATTTGTAGTGGAATCCAATCACCCAATCTTCCTCTTCACATCAAAGGCACCTTGATCTGCTCCCTCCCAATTAGGTCTCCCTTGTAAGAAACCACAAATTTAGGTCTTCAAAACCCTCACAACCCACATATGGGCCATAAATTGTTCTGCCACTCCGCTGGGTGTGGGATGCATGTTGGCGTGCCCTAGCGCACCCGCCCTTGCTCTATTGGTTTTCATCCTTGATTCCCACGCTAGATCCATGACCTATATTGAATTGCATTTAGGGATGGGTTTGGGTCGGGCATGGCCATATTTGAATTTGACCCTAATCTAAAAATCTGAATTGAATACGAAGATTACATCTATTTTTTTTACCATATCCATAGCATAATCTGAATTTGACCCGATTGACTAAAATAATATAATTAATTTAAATTTTAATATAAAATTAAATTATAAATAATTAAAAAAATCATTTTTAAATGTTTTAAAATATAATTTTATAAAATATCACCTATTCGGATCGGTTTACTGATGGGATCACCCGAAATCCATATCCAATTCAAATATTTTCAGATATATTATATATCCAAAAAATCTGAATGCAAATTTGATTCGAAACTATTTCGGATTATATATAAATGGGTCAAATTTATATCAGATTTGCGGATATCGAAAATCCGAACCCTTCCCTAATTGCATGTGATGATGTTTCACATGTAAAAAATTTTGACTTGTGTTATAGTAAATTTTTTTTTTGATAAAATAAAATTTTATTTCAAGAACCCCCAAAGGAGCTAAGAAATACAAAAAGGAGAAAAAAGGCTCTAAAGAGTCCTTAGAGAGTTACATCCAAAAGTCCAGAAGGAAATCACAATGATCAATAATTTCTTATTTATAATTTAGGATTTTCGAAGCAAGTAGTACTTGAAAAATAATGAATATAGCTAACGAATCATGGTAAATTTGAGATCTTCAAATATTCTTTTATTTTGCTCGTACCAAATAGAAGAATTTAAGTAGCAAAACGGGGTTTCAGGAGGAGACATGCATGCTTGTTTTGCAATCAAAAGGTAAGAAACTAATTTATCTTTTCATCGAAAAAGTTAACTTGATGGAGTAGCTTCCAAACTTGTTTATTATAAGAGCACTCAAAGAATAAATGACCTCTAGCTTCCAGGCAATCCTCATAAAGAGAGCATCAGCTAGCGAGATGAAATCTTTTCTTTTGAAGATTGTCTAGAGTTAAGATCCCATTTGACATGACCAACCAAGCAATGAATACATACTAGTTTATTTAGTATTTAAACCAAACAAGAGGGTGTTATGATACTCTTGGAGAAGGAAGTCTTAAGAAGTTCCAACAACTCTTGAAAGAAAATTTTCCAGGAGAAGATAACACCCTATGCTATCATCCGCATGAGATAAGAAAGAAGCATTCTCATTTAAGAAGTTTAGAGCTTCTTCTATGTTATAGTAAACTTGTTACTTGGACAACTAGAAGGATCTTATTATTTTAGGAGTATTTACCTCAGACTTTTGATCATAAAGAGATGCACATTTAGATGATCCTGGAACTCCTAGCTATCAATTGGATAAATTCAAATTAATGCCTTCGTACTTCTTATTTCGCTTGTATATGTTTTCAATTTTGATGCTTCCTTAGTTTTAGTAGTTCAAATTCAGATAACAAACTTCTTATATGCGAATGGAAATATCTGCTTTGTGTTTTATGCACTAGCTTTGTGTATGGAACACTGATACATGGGAGAAAAAGAGGTCAATCACAATTCAGGTGCCTGCCGGAAATACACCAACTGGTGATACTAGGGTGCAATTTCACTTTGATCAATCAAGATTGCTTGTGTCCCATGAAACACAAATAGCAGTTTATGATGCTTCAAACATGGAGCTGATCCGACAGGTTAATAATGTTCATTTACCCCTTTGCGTTTTTTTAAAATAATTGATTAATTATTTTTTAAAAAAGTCATTATCGTGGTTCTTGTTTTGCAGTGGATGCCGCAAGATGCTCTTTCTGCTTCTATATCCTATGCGGTGTATTCATGCAACAGCCAGCTAGTTTTTGTTGGGTTTTGTGATGGTAACATTGGGGTATTTGATGCTGATACTTTGAAGTTGAGATGTCGAATTGCTCCATCGGCGTACATCTCTACTGGCACGACTAACAGGTGAGCGGCTCATCTGTTTTTGGGAGCAAACACGTGTAGATTTATTGGACTACAGTTACCTAATTCATTCCTATCTATTTTACTGTGGATACTTGCAGTTGATTACCTATGAGCTATACCTCGTCAAATATTTTCTGCTACTGATTGATCTCTTTTCCTCTCCTCTAGTAGCCAAACACTGTATCCACTTGTAATTGCGGCTCATCCTCAGGAGCCAAATCAATTGGTTGTAGGCCTGACGGATGGCACCGTCAAAGTTATAGAACCCAGAGAATCTGAGGGGAAGTGGGGTATTCCTGTGCCTGCTGATACCGGTGTTGCAAATGGCCGGTCAGCAGCTTCATCCACCAGCAACAACCCTTCTTCGGAGCAAAACCAAAGATAAAGAAGAATTCTTGCATGTAGCAGTTTTTTATATTCTTTTGTTTTCCTATAAGTATGCTTTGTGCATGTGTACAGCGGTGTATATTATTTGTAGAAAATTCCTGAGGATGAATAATGAGATTTATTTTGAAAATAACATTAGTTTTATCTCCAGGATGGCCGTGGAGGGACTTAAGAATTGGGATTAAGATAACACTGGCATGTGAAAAATTTTCCCATCCAATTAGGGGGTATTTATATTAATGAAACTCATATATGACATGGAGCCGCTCAAATGTGGGAGGACTACAGGTCGAACTTTTGGCCAGCCAGAATCTTGCCAAGGTATGTCATGGACCCTATTCAAGGTGATTCTCGTCCATTTGATTTCAGTGTATCACGTTTAGCTTTTATGACTTTATTGCGTAAAAACCATTTGCACACCATTTTTTTATTTTTTGGTAAAAATCTAACGTGGACGCGCCTAGATTTTGTACCGTTGGGTTTGCCATGGGTCTAAATGGGAATACCTAATCCGTCCCAAACTAAAATTAACGGATTTTCAGTTCTCGTTTTATACAGTTTTATAAAGACTCTGAGTACCGTTTTCAAAAGATCCAACCTAATATGATCATAAAGACTCAAACCTGAAAAATATTACCAAGTTTTTATTATAAATGTTAATTTTTTAATATAGTTTGGTATAAATATATAAAAAATTTTATAGTATAATATATTTGTATATTATAATAATCTTATGCAATTGATTATTTTATTAATAAAATAAATTGTATTTTATTATATGTGATATATAATTTCTAGTGAATTGAATATTTAAATTGTTTGTATTTTGATGCGTAGTGATATATTTAATATTGGTTTGGGTTTTTTAAAATGGGCTGGTTTGGGCTCTCATATAAGTCAAAAAGAGAAAAAATAAATCAGTAAGGTACAGCTTTATATGAATTATAAATCTAATTCAAAATTCTCTGTTATACTAAAACCACAGTCCACAACATGATGACAAGTTCATAGCAGGATGCTATATTTCAATGCCGTCTATTATACAAAATCAAACCACCATAGTCATTACATCAAAATCCAACCTTTCTTCATTATACAACAAAATTAAATAAAATATATACCAAAGGAATACGGGGCAGTGGGGGCAAGGGGTCGGCTGTGGCAACCGGATCGAGCAGGGGAAGGGAGCAGTAAGTGGTCGATAGGGCTATGGAGGTGTCGGCGCTTACAACTCTATGGGTGCGTCAGCATTGGCTGGGGGGTGGTTCGAGAGAATCGCCGGGGGTGAAGGAGGAGTTGGTGGTGGAGGGAATAGGGAGGAGGGAGGGTGGGGGGGTTCGTTGGAGGTGGAGGAGTAGGTTGTGGAGGGGAGAGGGAGGGAGGAGGGTTACACTGCCGAGTTGGGGGTGGACATATTTATCTCCAATGAAGACTTCAACGGACATAAATTCCCTTCTCCCTCAAACTTCTTGCAGGTGCACGAAATTGAAATCTCAGGTGACATTATCTAATGTCTTCCATCCGCCACGTCTCTTTTGACCTCGTACATTTTTATTAAACCTTCGACACCAATTTCTTTACATTTCTATACAAGGGGTTGCTTTAATTCCTCTTGAAAAAGTGTAAATATCTTCCTCATATACATTGACCTAGCATGTTGCTCCAATGCATTCTCCACATGCATTACAGGCCGTACGTAAAGTTTTGTGATCTTTTAAGCTTTTTTTTGTCTCCTTGCATGCAAAACATTATCATATTGCTCAACAAACTCGCAAACTGGGGTGAGCATTTACAAAACCATTGAAGAATGAGTTGATACTCACTCCGTTGGCTAGATCTTATTCCCACAAAAAAGTAATCTTTGAGTTAAGCATTAATCCAATGCACACAAACCCTGTACGTTCTCTCTAACCAACTATCTTCCTCATATCATGCTTCTCCTTTAGTACTTCCCACTTAGTTTCACTCTCATCAATTGTTTCAGCATATACCGAAACATTGTAATCTTTGCTAATGTCCACATACTTTCCAAGTTGGTTTAAGCGCATCATTCCATTCATTCCTATGTACCAAGAGCAATACCTATGTCTAGTATGAGGGAACACAATTGAAATAACATTTCTCATTGCTATATTTAGATATGTGATGATGCATTTTGGCTCTTTACCCCATATACATCCCAACCATGTTTCAAATAACCATGGAAAGGTTCTTGCTGTTTTATCTGTAAGTAATGTACTTTCAAAAAGAATAGATTGTCTATGGTAATTGACACCGGTAAAAGGAGCAAAGGGCATGTTAAAATTATTTGTGTTGTATGTCACGTCAAATACGACAACGGCTTCAAATTGCAAATATGACAATCTTCATCTATTATTAGCCAATTTGATTATTTTCATCCACTTTCATTTTTTAAAAAAACCACTCCATAGTTCATCCTTTCATTTGAAAATATTCTAAGATTTTCAAGCAATGCCGACCAACATTATTTTTACGAGCCTTCGCTAAATGATTTTTACAATAAGCGGCAGTAAAATCTCCCACATCCATACCACTATTTCTATGATTTAATACTCTTGATATATTTGATGGTCCAATGCCACAAGAATAAAGTCCATTTATCAATTTTTTTGAAGTTGTAGTCATTTTCTTGTGAGATCAAATCTTTGTTATCTTTGATGGAGAAGATGACTCATGTGAACGTATATCATCAAATGTTTCAACCAGCCATTTATCTCCCTGCTTTATCATGCCTTGCATTCCTCCCGTGTATCCGATCTTCTCTTCACATCTTTGCCGACTTCTCTAGAATCATTTATTTTCTGTAAGCCTTGTTTTTCACAAACAAAGACTTTCCCACATACAACATTTGTTCTCCTAGAATATTGAGAAGTACTTTTTCTCACTGTTGCACGAATCGGCCGATTCCGTGCGGAATCGGCCGATTTAAATCGGATCGGCGCGATGCCGATCCGATTTCGGGGCCGACTCGGTCGGCCCCGAATCGGCCTCGGAATCGGCCGAGTTCGGCCGATTCCGACCGATTTAACTCGGAATCGGAATCGGCCGATTTAAATCGGAATCGGTTTTTTAATGAAATTACTAAAATACCCTAGGTATGATTTTTATTAAATCATTTAAGCATGGGTAAAATGGTAATTTGGATTTTAAAAACCTAAAATCAAACCCGCCCCCCCCGCGCCGCCGCCGCTCGTCCGCCGGCCGCCGCCCCGTTTCCGCCCTCCGCCGTGCTCCCCGACTCCGGGCTCGCCGCCGACCGGGCTACCGACCTCGCCGCCGACCTCGCAACGTCGCCGCCGAAGTGTGGCCGGACCGAATCGGGCTGTGACGCACGAATCGCCGCGACTCGCCGCCGCTCCTGGCCGCCTCGCCGCCGGCTGCAGGCCGCTCCTGGCCGCCTTGCCGCCGGCTGCGGGCCGCCGACATCCTCCGACATCGCCGCCTCGAGACTCGCCGCCGACCGGGCCGGCGGCGGCGACGGCAGCGGCGGGGGTAAGGAGTGGCATTCTCGTAATTAAAAGTTGACTCGAGTCTAACTCGAGTCAAAAATAATAATTAATTCTAAATAACTTAAAAAAATCTTAAAAAATATTTAAAAATATCAGAAACTATAATATACAGAATAATATCAAAATAACATCAATACCTAATTTTAACATATTTATATTATAAATTGTCAAATTATTATATATGACCGATTAAATTAATTTGGACCGATTCAACTGAACCGATTCTTGGCCGATTCAGACCGATTCCGATTCCGATTCCGACTCCCTGGAAAACCGATTCCGATTCCGATTCCGATTCATGCAACCATGCTTTTTCTTACTCCAAACCAGCTCCCTTTGGCATATCTATTATAAAAATGATATCATTCTTCAATAGAGCTGAATTCCGTCCCCACCCAAGATATAAATGATTTATCAAACTGTTCTTCAAAGACCACCATCTTGTCATTGCAATCTCAAAAACCTTCATTTTCGTCAACGTTCTCTTCAAAGTCCTCTAAACACAACTTCAATTTCATTATCCGTCTCATCCATTATGTCCTCCCTAGCAAATTTTTTATTTTGGAACTCCGCAAACTCTACTGGAAAAATGATAAGATGGTGCATGCAAATAATCGAACATATGATAATAAATTGAGATAATAAAAGCAATACAAATTTTAAAACTTGACTCGTTGGTTCAGTGTTTTTATAACTGATTTGGCTTTGGTTCAACTCGATTCCGGGTTGGCCCTAAGTAGGTCCCTTTGTGCTGTTGTGAACTTGGGCATTACTTGTGTCCGCCGTTGAGTTTTATCTAGTCGGCTTCAATTGTCAAGTTGTGGCTTTGTTGTTTATTTTTAGTGTTTAGTTACCCTAGGACAGTGTGTCACATTAGTATTGTATCGCATGCATCCTGGGCGTGAACCCTCTAGCCATAGATGTACACTAATAGCCTTCCCTAGTTAGCCGTAGCCTGTTTCCCCTCTTTCCCTCTTTTCATTGACTTATGGTCTAGCGCCGTGGTGTTGGGCCCCAAGGCCATGGCACTGCCTTGCGTGTAGTGTGCCATGTGTGTTCTCAATGCCCCAACACTCATTAGTGAGCGTGGTGGCATTGATGCGCAAATTGGTTTTTTATATAAAAACCCTAGCTTCCTTCTTCCTCAAACTCTCTCCTTCTCTTTTCCCCTTCTCCCCTTCCTCTTGGCCGCCCCTCTCCGCCACTTCCACCCTCTTCCCCTCTCTTTTCACCATTCTTCTCCTTCTTCCCCATTCTCTTCTTCGTTCTCTAGGTATACTTTTCTTTTCTTTGGTTGTTTTGTATGTTTTACATTGTCTCTATGTAGATCTTAATATAATCATGTAAATTATATAATTTTGGTATATTATTTAATATGTTTTCCATGTTAGATTATTATTAAGAGTTGATTTTATACAAAGCTTGCACCTTTATTGTTGTTTGGATTGCGTATTGCTTGTTTGTTGATTGTGCACAATAAAACACTTTCTAAATTACCTAATTAATGTTATTAAAATAAAAAGATGTGAACTTTATAAAATTTTGATCACGTCCGAGTTGCCCAAATCGCGTACCAATTATTAATTAATTAAATAAGAGATGTAATAACAATTTTCATGAGTGTTTAATTTTAAAACGAATCAACCGTGTGACCATAATTAATTTCACAATGAAATTAATTAATTTATTAAGTAATATTTAATTAATAAAAATAATTATTTATATAGTTGGGTTGGGTGATTACAACATCTCAATTCGCTTCGCACGAGTCAATTGAATTTGTCTGATTCGATATCTTTCAAATTCCAAATCTCATTTCACCTAGGCGATTTAATTGTTGGGTTACAAACTAATTTACCAAATATATCAAATTCTTTTAATAATGATTCAGATACTGTGTGGTTGTATATTATATTAAGATATTTAAAGTTTAGGTGTCCAGATCCCTGAACATGCTAATTTCTTTTTGATATCTCAATTGCATTGGTTTAAGCCCAAATGATGCTCCTAATATATCAACATCATACTTTTACGTTTAGTACATAGGTTGTCAACTTGTTCATTTTATTGCACAAAATCATATTACACATGTGAGCACGATTATCAGATCAGATTAAATTGGTGTGTGGTCATTTAATTTCATATTGCACGTCATACATCCTTATTGCATTTATGACTGTTTATGCATTGCACACATTCATCATATAGAAGTGTGTAGTTGTTCACATCGTTAGGCCACTCAAAGTTGGGCTTGTGACGATAGGACGAGGAGTTTTTCTTAGGTTCGTTAGGACTCTCTTCTATTTGATCTTTTTGGCTTATGTGATTTGATTTATATCGTAGAACATAATTAGTGACATTTTATTTGATCTCATTACCTACGGGTAATTTAATCGATTTTTCGGATTAATAAAATCTCAAGAATGATATCTCTTGATAAGTTTTTGAAAGATTATAAGATCTAGTTGAAAGTCCTACTTTAGTGTTATATAAAACGGTCATACATAGACTCTATATGTGTATTATGTTTTCAAATTATGACCTACACGTGGGATGGATGTGATGCATGACATCACCAATGGACACGGTCAGTACCCACTTGTTGTGCTTAGTAATGGTCTTATATATATATATGATATCAAGTTACTACTTGCATACAATGTATATTTTAGCATTAGTTTGTTGCCTTCGTCAAGTATATCTAGATCGCGCAATGTTATAGTGATTATCAGTTAGACCCTATTGACCATATTACTTACATGAACTGTGAGTTATTTTCTGGTTCATGTGTATGGATTATCAGCAATTTATGATTAGACCCTATTGGGCAATTGCTTATGATTAGTGTGTGATGAGGGAGTTGTTGTTTCTTTTAAGTTTCTCACAAATAACTATTTTTTCTATTTATCACTATTGAGATTTTCCCTATTAGTTATTTGAGACTTAATGAAAGTTGTTGTTGACCTGTTTTCTTATATTATATAGATAAATAGACTTGACGTTGGCCAGTGTAGCTACACATATCACGAAGACTCTGGTGGATGCTGGGTCAGTGTGTTGGTGTTGTAGGTTTTTAGATTGTTTGTATTGTGTCCCATGGTGACTTTGTCATCTGCTGGATATGCATAACTTATTTATGTCAGAGGTTATGGATTATGTGTTGTGATGTTGTGGTCATGTGGCTTGAGACTTGTGTTGTTATGGATTATGTGTTGTGATGTTGTGCTTATGTGACCCGTGTCGACTTGTGCCTTGTGATATGATACTATGATTGTTGTTAGTTTTTATGTACCTAACTGTACTTTTATTTTATAGACAGAATACTCTAGGGTACACAAGTATAATTTATTTTGCGAAGGTTACTCTAAGCCCTGAAGTCATGTAATTGATCATAAATAAATATCCAGGTACATTAAACCATATTACTTGTGCAGGTGTATAGAGTGAATAAGGAACATAAGTTGGAAGAGATTATGCGATTATTGTAATTGCAAGAGAAAGACCCATGTGAAGATCAAATTAACCCACTGTAAAACCTAGCTTCGGGTTAGGGTTTTACCCGTTTATACTTTTGCCTGGTTCGCGCTAATCTTGAATTGGTTTGAGTGAGCTCGAACTAGATTAATTTTCAGACCATGAGTATGAGGCCGAGATGACCGTATAAGTATGTTATGGTGGCTGAGTATACCCGATATTAAGATGATACCTTCAGTTAGGCTACAACAGAATATTAGTTATCACTTTATACACGAACTATACAGATAATTTTTATGAGTTAGCCATAATTTTAGGCTTATATCTAGACCGTTGTAATATTTGGTATCCGTTTGAGATTTACAGGGTATCTCATTTACATACATCATAGAGATTTTAAATTACCGAATTGTGCCTGTGTAAGCCCAACTTATAATGGCACATGTTACAACTTCATCCATGATGAGCTCTTTCATCCTAATGTCAGTTTCTTTTGAATTCGTCATTCACTACCTAGAATATGTTGCCAGATTAGTAGAGCTGGTCAGAGTGAGACAGGGATGTTACCAAATGGTTCTCTCGTGGATGAAAGGGAAGATGAGGATAAATTGACGAGTATATATATACGGGAAGGAATTGGGTGATTCCCATTGTGACAGTTCCGAGGAATAGTTTCAAGCTTCGGTTTCACTAGAATAGGCAAGATAGATCTAGATTTAGATTGGAGGACGAATCCTTTTGTGAAATGTTTGTTCCAAGTTCTGGAATCCTGTCATCCGCACGTTACGAATCATTTACACTTTCTATCCTTTTCTCGGGCACGTACGTTAAAACATATTATATCATAAGAAGATTTGTATATAATGCCAATGAACATGCACTCAATCACCCCATCCCCTTCTTAAGTAAAACTGTTTCATGAACCAATGCTTAAACCTTTATTCACATCAAAATAAACATCGATCGAACACTAATTTTCATAACCCCTCCCGATCTCCTTATACAATTCTGCAAGCATTCGGATTCTCATCGTTAAAAATGGACGTTATCCGGTTCCCATCTTCACCTTTACTTTCTCGGCCATATTGGTATTGGTATTCATCGACATACTGATCCGCTCTTGAGAATCTACCATAAGTTGGTGGCGGCGGTCTATGGCTCGTACTCTAACACTGAAGGAGATGGTATGTGTGTGTTGTAGCCGTGTGTCACGATATGGTACGGAGTTTCATGTGGTCGGAATACATTTATGACCAGGTGCAAGTTCCATTGGTTGTCATATCCTAGGTGGTGAGGATGGTGGCGAACAACATGAATCTCTTCCACCACCCTGAGCTTCACGGGACTAGGCGGCTGTGCCGGAGCGGTTGTTGAATCACCGCCGGCGGCCGGGGCCTCTTCCTTGGGTTGATTGTTTGACGGTTGGGGTAGAGGAGGCTCTTTGGGTGGTTCTGCCGGCGGTGCGAGCTTGGGGTCGGCGGCAGGGGACTCAGTCGGAGGTGGGTTATCTTCCGGCGCCGCGTTCTCGGCTTCCTTGTGGGAGCAGATGGTGGAGGTCTTTCTTGTCTTCTTGACGACCTTGAGGATCTTCTCTGGGTCGGTCCAGCCAACCACCTTCAGATGTTGCAGTGGGAAATCAATGTAAACGTCGTATATACCTGCATGAATAATTAATGAATGCAACCCGAATATTAAAAGTTAAAAGATATAACAACATAGTCTAGCCAAGATTTTTGAAAGACTTACAAATACATTAACAAAATATATGCTGTGAGCTAAGAAATTTTACCATTGATGCCATGCAGAGCTTTTTTATCTTCTGGACGCGGCCATTGCAGTTCATTCGGACCTGTATCTCTGTGACTCGAGGCTTCTGAAATTACACAGAAATAATGGGAAACACGAAAAGTAAGGTTTAGTTTAGAACATCTTCGGTTCCCATCAAACTAACTTAACATGAATGGCGTTATTCTCATGCATAACGTAGATGCATACCTCTAATTCTGGAACCATGCTATCTTAGTAGGAAAGGGAATAAATCTGACAACTATGTGTGTTTGGAGAGGAGAACTGGCTGTGTACCTCCTGTTGCGGGAACAATCCCAAGGCAGTGGTCCTTTGTAACACTAGAGAGAAACATGTTGAAAGGACAAAACAGAAGGGCGTGGGGTATGGAAGGAATCATGAAGCCTCATAGGAAACGTCTCTCCAACAGATTGCCCGCAGCTCTAATTGGCTTTCCCTAGGCACCTTAGTGACGCCACAACTCACGAGTCGTTGACTTACTCTAAAATGTCACAAAATATGGAAAGTCAATTACATAAAAAAATTCATTGGTATTTCTATGTTTTTGCAACTTTTTCGGGTAATATACCCAGAAAAAGAGAGGAAGTCTTGGATAGCTATAGTGATTTAATAGTTGGTAGTATGATTGGAGTATCCATGGCCAACCATTGAAAGTAAAATTGTAAGATCTTTTAATTTAACCTCACATCTAATATCTATAAGGATAAGATTTTATTTATAAGTGAGAATGAATTATAAATCTTTTTCTAAAGTTGGTAGATTGTGAGATCTTTTAATTAATTTCACATCTAATACCTAAAATTTTTTTAACTTGGTTAACTATTGTTAAAGAGATATTATATTACATTTTGCGCTAGATTGTTATAAATGATATCAGAGCAACCTGGTTCCGTATTAAATGATGGGCTGGATTCGGGATGTTGGGAAAGGCTTCCGGTTATGAGTCAGAGAAGGACGTGTGCTGAAGCTAGCAATGGGCCCGAGTGTAGGAATTTTGGAGACGAAATTTCTTAAGGTAGGTGGATTGTGAGATCTCCAACTTAGTATCAAATCTAATACCTACTAGGATAAAATTCTGTTTACCTACTGGGATAAAATCCGGTTATAAGTGTGATTGGTTAATCATTTTTGAAGAAATGACTTAGCCCATTATATTACATTTTAAGCTGGGTCGTTGCAAAAGATGATCGATTGTGAAGAGCGACTAAGAAAGGCAAGAGAGAGAGAAGCTAGCTACCTTTGACGGAGAGCACCATGCATGGCCATCACCGGTCGATGACACTAAAGTGGCTTTTTAATTTCTTATAATGATATCCATCGTTACCTAGCTTGGCATCCTCTTTTCTCCTCCTGGAACAAAAAGTGCGGTGCCTACTTTTCATATGATGGATATATATATGTTAAATATGTAGGATGATTGACATGGCTTGAGAAATTTCGTATTCGTTCGAACGGTGAAGATTGGAAAAAGGAATACGTGAAACTAGAGCTATATATGCAAGTCAAAAGCCGAATGTGTTTCATCAGCTTTTGTTTGGTTTTGTCACATGATATATACAATTGATAGTTCTGAGTTGGAAAATTAAGCCTCTTGGGGAGGGAAAGAATATCTGAGAAACGGAAGATGCTCGCCGTCGTTCTCATAGTTCCTTACAAGTTACGAACGATGACTATGCACCAACCGCAGCACTTTGATTGTCTGATGACCAACTTCATTCCCTAACTATGTTATTTCTGGTGCCGCAGAGTTTAAGCAGATATTCGTTTTTTGTTTTTTCACCTTATAATTTGTATGGCTCTCTTTTTTTAACCAAAAAAAACTTATGTTGTATTTTTAAAAAGAAATTATAACATCCACTATTCACGATTGAATAGTATTTTATCACAATTTTATTATGATTCAATGGTATTTTTTAATTTAAAGTTACTAATACGGGTTTGAGTTAGCATATGATGAATAAATTGGATTATGTAGAGACTTAATGAAAATAAAAGAGGGAACGATTGGTTTATGGACTGGTTTATTGGTAAGTTGGTCTATGGTCATATTTTTTAGATGACTGCATATTTTGTGAAGGGTTAGTTGTGAGACATTTTTTATTCTACATGTTATTAGGTTTATTATAAGATATTTTCTTCATAATTGTGAATGTTGAAACGTATAATAGTAAATAATTTTACGTTCAGGACATGGCCATCATTGTTACAAATTGATTTATATTTATATAGTACGTGTTCAATTTATATTTGTGACTATTTTGCACAAATCAATTTTTATTTACAATGATTAATAGGATAGATCACCTATTCTCATTCCTATTCAGCTTTAATATAGTTACAATTTTGTAAAAATCAATTTCTATTTATGTTTAATATATTTATGATGACCACTAGCACAAAAGTTCATGATATTACCTGAGTGTTTTTGGTAAGTCAAGTCTCGATCCAAACTAGTTCAATCCACATATTCTTTTCATTTTAGTAAGTCTCTACCCAAAACCCATATTTTTATATTCAATAAATCCCAAACCAAACTCATGTTGAGAGGTATTAATGGCTTTGAATTTTAAAATACTATTTAATTGTAAAATTATGATTAAATATCATTAAATCTTAAATAGTAAATCTTCTTACCATTAAATCGTAATTTCTTTTTTTTTTGGTCTCCAGCTCAAATGCCCAACTAATAATAATCTGAACGAATGCTGATTTTTGGGAACTAAATGTCTAAAAAAACAAAAAGACAAAATGTCGCCAAATGGGCCTTTTACCGCGACGTCAATAGATAAAAAGAGAATTAATGGCTCTGTTTGAGAAGAGAGCTTTCAATCCCTGGGCCAAACACAGAGAATGGCACTCGTTCAATTACTCTGACTATCAAGGCCCATTTGTCAATAAAAGGCCCAAAACCGAAACATCGCTAATCGCTGCTCCGGTGGCTATACTCGCTCAGCCGTTACGCACACTTCAATCGAATGGTTCATATCAATTATAAGCACTTGCAACGTCCTGCCAAAAGAAAAACAAAAAATGAAGAGCTTGTGAAACCCAAAACTACTTGAAAAATTGTCAAATTTACAAAATACATGAAAGACTTGAGCCCCAAGAAGGACTTATAATAAGTATTATAAGATTTTTTTGATCTAAAAATTAGTTTAAAGAGTAAAATTTTCCTAAACTTATATACAAGTTACTAGTCACCCACCCTATAATTTATACAATACCAACTCAATAGTTCTCCCTTCACACATAAGACTATCCGAGTCATTTCCCTCTTACACGTGCTAAGTCCACATTAAAAATAAAGTTCTAGGAAATTTTAAATTAGGCTAAATCAATCTTTTTGCGAAACCCCTCACTCATCAAGCCACCTAAGTCATTTCCACCTCACACATCCAAGGGCAGACATTTTATAGGAGATTTTAATTTAGACTAACTAACTTATTATGAGGCAAATCCATGGTTGCATAAATCGGAATCGGAATCGGAATCGGTTTTCCATGGAATCGGAATCGGAATCGGAATCGGTCTGAATCGGCCAAGAATCGGTTCAGTTGAATCGGTCCAAATTAATTTAATCGGTCATATATAATAATTTGACAATTTACAATATAAATATATTAAAATTGGGTATTGATGTTATTTTTATATTATTCTATGTATTATAGTTTATGATATTTTTTAAATATTTTTTAAGATTTTTTTAAAATTATTTAGAATTAATTATTATTTTTGACTCGGGTTAGACTCGAGTCAACTTTTAATTACGAGAATGCCACCCTCCCCTCTCTACCCCCCGCCGCCGGCGGCGGCCCGGTCGGCGGCGAGCCTCGCGGCGGCGATGTCGGCAGCCCGGTCGGACGAACCGTCGGCCGGCGGAATCGCGGCGGAAGCGCGCGGCGGAAGCGTCGGACGGCGGAAGGTGAGTTCGGAACGGGCGCAGCGTCGGACGGCGGTGGGGTGGTCGGAAGGTCGGGCGGAGCGTCGGGCGGCCGAATCGCGGCGGAATCGCGGCGGAATCGGGCGGAAGCGCGGCGGAGCGAACGCGGCGGCGGAATCGGGGGAGAGGGTTTTTAAATCCAAATTACCATTTTGCCCATGCTTAAATAATTTAATAAAAATTATACCTAGGGTATTTTGGTAATTTCCTAAAAAACCGATTCCGATTTAAATCGGCCGATTCCGATTCCGATTTAAATCGGTCGGAATCGGCCGAAACGGGCCGATTCACGACCCGATTCGGGGCCGACCGAGTCGGCCCCGAAATCGGATCGGCGCGACGCCGATCCGATTTAAATCGGCCGATTCCGCACGGAATCGGCCGATTTTTCCAACTCTGGGCAAATCAGAGGAACACCAAAACTCACACTAATATCATTGTTGGGTTTGGGCCCTTAAAAAACTTGCAATAATTGTTGCAGGCATTAAACTACCCAAATCATCTCGCTTTAAACATGCCATCTAGATTATCTCCACTTCATATATATGAGACATGTGGGAGTTGACATATTGCAAAAAACTCTAATTTGGGCTAGTTAACTTAGTAAGGCAAAGTGGGATAATGCCAAAACCCACCTAATTTTGATATTAGGGCTCTTTAAGCCCCCCCCCCCCCAAAAAAAAATTTATAATAAATGTCATGTGTCTATCTTAATTGAAAAGTGAGTTTAAAAAATAAAAATTTCTTATTAGTTTACATACAAGTCACTAATTACTCCTAAAACTAATACGAAACTAACCCAAGAAGATTGAGACCAATATTAGGGGCATGCTTGATGGATTAAGCGATGATCCAAAAAATTCAAAGGGTAAAATCTTTCCAGCTACAACAGCAAAACTCTAGTTAAGGAAGCCCTTATAAGATAAAAGTTTGCTCATCAGGTTCACAGCCTACGGTCATATATAAAGCTTAACAGATCGTACAATCTAATTGAGCACCATATCTTGTATCTTCAAGATAAACAATCCTCTGTGACCGTAGGCTGTGAACAATCCAATGCACAATACTATCAAGATGATTTGGGATAAACAATCCAATGCGCAATATCAACTTGTTTCTTCAAATATGTTTGCGCATTGGATTGTTTATCTGCAATATTCGAGGATCCAGCCATATGATCATGATCAGTGCAATATGCACACAGACTATTTATATAATCAGCACCATAAAGAGGTTATATCATAAAATTATAACTTGTAGTGATCTATCATTGCTGTTCATCAAAGAAAAAGAAAAAGGACACCAGCCAAGTGTCAATCAGAGCTTAAAGCCCCCCATAACTGGCAAGGGCAAGAGGCGCACTGCGCCGAAGAGTAACGTTCTTATAATCACCTTCCCAATTAGCATTCGAAAACAAGGCACATAAATAGTTGTCTGCACCTTCTCTCTCAAACCCACTTCTCCTTTTAGAAGGTGGGTCTCCTTTTAATTAATACAATCAAGAAGGTATGCTGCACCCTTTTCCGTACATTTCAACAATAAATTGATCAGAGCCCCCGCCACGCGTTGCCCCTTCCTGGAACAAGCTGCAAAGTTAGTATTAGTTTGTAGCATATATCATTTATGTTGAACAAAATTCGACATGGTTGATGGTTGTCATTATATGAAACCTTTCAATTCAATGGCTTATAAATAGCAGGGGTCTCATAGTTTGATCCTACCACTAAAGGGGGAGGAGTGCATGTTAAACAAGCGCATCATGGCAATGTCAATAGCGCTGCTTGTGTTAACGATGATTTCATCTGTGCTTAGCACAGAGGTGTGTCCAAAATGTGGTGACATGGATGTTCCATACCCCCTAAGCACCCAAAAAGATTGTGGGCTCTCTAGATATTCCATTCACTGCAATGACAATGTATTGCAGTTCAAATCAGTAACAGGTTTTTACTACGACATCCTCAACATCAACACGAACACCAACAAAGTGGTCATCGGTGTTCCAAAGATCAGCTCTGAAAGATGCTACTCGTCGGACCTAATGGATGGAGGATTGAAGCTTGATGAAAGCTCCCCTTTCAACATATCAACCCACAATACGGTTTTGTTACTTAACTGCTCGCTAAGCATTCTTCGGTCGCCGTTAAACTGTTCTTCAAACAGCGTGTGCAGGGTATTTGAGCGAGAAGAGGAAGAGGGGAGGGGTTGTAGGGGCACCTTGTGCTGCTCTTATCTCAAAGACTCTTCAATGACTGCTCATCTGATACGGGTTCGGATGGGTGGGTGCACTGCTTACACTTCCATTGTGGATCTCAAGTCTGGCAATGAGTCTGATCCTGCTTCTTGGAACTATGGCATTGAGTTGCAGTGGATTCCACCTACCTTTTGAACTCTTAAGTACTGCCGTTTAAACTCCCTCCTTCCGTATGCATGAACAATAAAACTGGTGCTTGTCTTAAAGTATTTGAGTGTGGTGTGAATGAATGATGAATATAATCATATATGATCGGCTACTTCGGTACCCTGCATATAAAATGCTAGCGGGTAATGTTTGTGTTAACAGTTCAATATAAGCTTAGCTACCAATCTCAATGAAAATTTCAAATCATGATATACGTTAAAATTAAATAAATTTATATATATATATATACTTAATATTTAATATCTAAAATAATCTAAAATAATTTATATAGAAAAAAGATAAAAGTCATCATCGTATTTAAAAATTTAGAACAATCATTCATATCAACAATCATACAAAACCACTTACTATATAATTAAAATGTATCCAATTAATACCATAGTTTACTAAATTTTAAAAATTTAGTTCATATACATTTTTAAGTCAAACAAAAAAATAATTGATGTATAGAAGTTTAAAATAATATTTTATATTAAAATGTAGTCCAATATCACATTTACTTTAAAAACAAAATATTCTAGTAATTAATTCTTCATCCAAAACAATTTACCTACATGAAAAAATATATAAAAAAATTAATTAGTTATAGAAATATTTTATAAATATTAGAAGAATAGAAACTAAATACAACATACATGCTTATTATAAACATGAAAATATTGAAATACTATCTCCATCAATATCATTATTAATATTTTCACATTCTTTAATATTCATTGTTCCAAATAAATTTGATAGTGAACTTGATTATTTCTCTATAAGTAAAAAATATAGTAGCAAGAGAAGAACATATGTTAAAAAATATATCAAAAATAAAAAATGCATGGATATAAAATATGAATTACTTTCATATTCGCTCATCAATTAATTTTGGGCACATAACAAAACTTTAAATTTTTGGGCTCAAACTATTCCTAGTTGAACCAATTATTTGATCTCTAATACTAAATGATGTTTTGAATGTGACGGTTGACGTAAGAATAGCTAAAACATCTTGAACAAATTTTTTTCTAAAATATGACATTTTATTATGTTCAGTCTCTACAATGATAATATATCAAATTAGTCATTTGCTTTATTTACCAAAAGAATAGTTGGTTCATCCAAATAATTCTCCAAATTTGTTCGTGTCAATTCCTTTACTGAACATTCTATAATCAATTTGTTTATTCCTTCCAATCTCTTATTTAAACCTCCAATAAAACGAACAATTAATGAATTTTCAATTTTAATAAAGGGTTTGTATGACACACATTTAGTAATACATTATACATCAATCTTATTTTTGAAATTTTCTTTTGTAATATAATATTTCTTTATTCAAATATTTTTTAAAAATGATTTTAATTTTTATGCTAATTTACATGAGAGAAATTTAAAAAAATAAAAGAGATAATGATTATATAAATGAGATATTAGTTGTTTGTGAGAAAAAATAATATTTATAATGAAAAAATTAATTAGATAATAAAATAAATATGAGATGGATATAATTTATATATTGACCAAATTTTGACCATGTTGACCGTAACCGACTTGACCAAAGAATTCTGACCATTAATGGCTGACTTTTTACCACAGGTTAAGTGGGTGGACATAGACAATGCCTTGTCCAATGTTGACCAACCGACGCGCAGCTCTCAAATGCAAGGAGCTCTAACGAACAGTTCTACCAATAGATTCCACAAAATTGCTTACACTCTTCTTGCTAACGCAAAAAATGAAAGTTGAATAGTTTTGCTTTGTTTACTTGAACTGCTTCAAAGAATGTCAGAAAACACCTAAATTTGCACAAATAAGCATATCATGTGAAGCCACACATCAAGCTACTACATCAATCAAATAGTTACTTCTCAACTTTGATAGTAACAGGTTAAAGGTCATTCAAACATACATGTTTTCATGAGGCACAGCAAAATTTTGTCATTGCCAAGCGAGGAAGACTCAGCCCAGAGATAGTGCCCAAACTACTCCATCACTACCAGTCCACCTGCAGCTTCTATCTTCTCTATGATGTCTGCAGCCTCCTCCTGGCTACACCTTGTTTGAGCAAGACTGGTGTCTTCTCCACGAGGTCTTTGGCTTCCTTGAAACCAAGACTAGTGAAAGCCCCTAACGTCCTTTATCACCTTCAACTTAGCAGCATCAAACTTCTCCAACTTCACATCAAAAGCCGTCTTCTCCGCCTTCTTCTCTTCCACCTTCGCTGGCCCACTCTGTGAAGCCAAGTCCATGCCTTAAGCTGATATTGATTGCATCTTTGGATGATTTAGCCTGTGTCTCAGTGTTGGGCCTATTTGCTTCAACTCGTCGGTGATAGAGCTGCAATTCCATCCGCCAGTTGAGCTACCATGCCAGGAGGGGAACGCAGACCATATGGGTCATATACTGGAGGGTATTTATATCTTTTGGGCTTGGCTTTGGGATCTCTGGGGACAAAATCAGACTGAAACCCACAATTAAAGATGCGGATACCATTTCTACAGCCAGGTGAAGAAGTAGATCTGCAAAGTCTTTGAGCCATTGCAAGAGACTTCATATTTAATACGCTAGAAATCAACTTGCATACATAGGAAATCCTACGTATTTGAAGTCTTTATGCTTCCATCGAAATGAACTTTTGCTACTGCTTCTAGGTTAACCTGAGGAAATGAGAAAGAAAAAACTGACCTATAACTAAATGCAGCTATCACGCAGTAATGCCAGTCTAACTTCAATGGTCAATCTGATAATTAATCCAAACTGGAGCATTCTTTAGACCTATAAAAGGATCGTGCAAACGAAGCACTAGAGCCAATAAATATTTCTAGTCATGCATCACAAATAAAGGTAATTTTTTATCATCAACGAAGCTAGTCTCAGGTTCCTATTCAATAAGCAAATTCCAGACACAAGCAATAACTGGCAACCAATAACTAGACAAAAAAAACATTCCTCATTTTCTTGATAATCACAATTCCATGAGAGAGAACGCATTTGTGAAAAATATATTAAGCAAAATATGCCAAAAAAAACAATTTTCCATAATAGATTAGATTTGAAAAATTAATAACTAGCGCAAAAATTTTCATTTCTTCTACATGTCCTTCAGTAAAGAAAAAAGTTAGAAATGAAATGAGTATTTAAACTATTCACACGCCATAGTCCATAACCCATAATCTATAGTCCATACCCCATAATCTAAACATGAAATTAAAAACAAGTCATTGGCCAAAGAGGGTCTATTAAATTATAATGCCACCGCAATTCAGAAATAGGAAGTTAAAAAAAGTAACAGAAAACAACGCTGTTAACATACCATGCAAGGAAGAGCTAGAACGAATTATGATAGGGAAGATCTATCCGGACGAGGGAAGTGGAGACGGAAACGATAGACGTCGGTTCGATTACTCTGTCCTCGTGAAGTTTGGGCCTCAATTTTGTTGTAAAGGTTTAAAAGCCCAATGGGCCTCTTTCATGTCCTGGTCTTTTTGGATATTGTTGAGGAAACCTCAGCGAACAAGCCCACCAGCCGCCACATTAGTGGACATGAACAGAGGTTATGGTTAAGGCTACTAATTGAGCGAACCAACTCATAAGTACTTAGTATTTATCTAGACTTAAAACTCGACATTTCAATGTTCGAGTTCAAAATTGACTCATATCTCGATTTCAACTCGACTCGAATATATATATATATGAGGTTGGGGAATCTGTGCTGCAGCACAGATAAGCTCACTGTGCTTCACTTTTTTACTGATCGTTGGATTCAATCCAACGCCTCGAAATAAAATCTATAAAACCCTGACTTTTGTGTTTCCTCCGTTGGCACAACCACCCCGGCTGGCACTTCGGCCCTCTCTCCCCACCTACCTCCGCCTCCTCGTCGACCGCCTCCACTCCCGCTCACTTCGTCATCAAGTCCTGCCTTCTCTGCCGCTGCCCGCTCGGTCTCTGCCGCGACCCCGTCGATGCCCTCCTCGGCTTCCTCTCTCCCGTCGCCTCAGCACCTCCGCCCTCCCCTTCGCTGGCTCACGGCCACACCTCCTTCACGGCCTTGCCCGCATGCCCTCCCCGCTCACGCCGTCTCCCTCGATCTCCACCTTGCCGCCGCCGGTGACCACTCCCTCCGCCCGGACAACTTAACCTACGCCTTCGCCGTATCCGCCGGTGGTGGATCCCCATCCCCGTCATCAGAGCTTCTAAGGCGAGGCCTTTATTGGGTTGGCGCTGGTCGGCATCTAAGCCCATCTCCCTTCCTTATGCAGATGAAGTTGCAAGGTTATAAGACCAAAAGAAGGGGCATCTCTCAGTTGCCACTGAGATAACAAGACATTTTCATGATCCTTCTACTTTGCAAACTTGTGATGCTGTAAAAAATAAAACATGCTATCTCTGTGAAAGTGTGAATTATCAGTCTATTATCTTTGCAGAGTACTAAACTAGAAATTTTGTTGCTCGGGTCTTTGAGGTTGCTCCTTGCTTACACATGGTGGAACTCAGTAAAATTGGAGGTGACACAGTAGAATTCCACAAGGCAAGTGCTGCACGTAAAACTTGGGACTAAGATGTTGCCCTTTATGTTTTGCAATTAGTTCTTCTACTAACATTTTACTGGTTTACTCTTCCTTCAATGCAACCTGCAGTTCTATAAGACCTTCACAACAGGGATGAAGGACATGGTATGGAAATCGGAAACTAGCTTATAGAAAGGCCTCAAGTAGAAAAGCTTGCAAAAAGGTCGGGTAAGGTGGCCTTCACAGCACTTGGGAGCTGCAAATTCAAAGAGTTTCTTCGCTTACATATTCTAAACTGATTTAACGTATTTAAAGATGTTTAATTATTAGCTGTTTTGTCATCCCAGTCAATAATTTTAAAGCCCGAGTGTTGCGTCTAGCTGCAAATCATCAACAGGCACATGCCCCTGTAAATAATCTGATGTGTGCTTGTTTTTTTGTCATTTTACTTGGAAGGGAAGAACATTTATTTCATTGTAAGCATTTTTTATTGGAAGGAAGTTTCTTTTTACTTTATAAGAAATGCTTGCAATGTTATAGCAATTATTCCCATGTAAGTGATAAATTTTGATAGATCGACAAATTTCATGTGAAATGTCTCTTAACATTAGTGTAAGTTTGGTTGACTTGAAAGAATGAAAATAATAAGTTATCAAATTGCTGCTCACATTCATGGATCTGCTGTGTATGTTTACAAATTGCTTTGATATCAAATTGATATTTGACAATTCGGTGGTTTCACAGGATATTCTTGATAGTTTTACAATCTTTCTTTTATTTTTTTGTTTTCCATCCAATTCCAAGTAATGATAATATTATGTGGGTAAAATCTAAGCCAGGTTTTAGACATTACAGTTTAGGAGTTCAATCAATCATTGACTTCTCCGAGATGGGCAGCGAAGTGCCAGGTCTCGCAGGGAATGCAATTCTTTAACGACATTCTTTGGCAAGGCAAGAACTTGCATTGATCAATGACTTCACATTTGGCCTCTCACGAGGTTCAAATCGCAAACATCGAGGATGGTACGAGGTTCAAATTGCAAACATTGAGGATGGTGCGGAGCAAATTTTAAGCATCGACCATCTCAAAATTTCAAATAAGGAAGGAATCACTAATAAACAGATTCCTCAAAATTTTAGGCCTCAACTATCTTATTTACAACTTAATTGAAAATAGATGAGACAACATACAAGTGGGATGCTGCTTGCATTATGTGCAAAAGAAATATAACCACCACAACTAACATGTCGAGAGCAAAAGATAGACAACAGCAAAAGACAATAAACTCAATGAACTCAGAACAACCATGAGCGACAATGGTTTACAAAAAAACATAAATTTCAGTTATACAAGGCACATGTACCACATCTACAACAAGAAAAAGATCACTCTAGTGAACCTAAGTTGTCAAAATGATAGATAAAATAGGAGATATGCATACAAGGACTTCGCAGCCAAAAGCTACAACAACCATCATCACTCGCCACTTAAAATTAAATCAAGCAGAGACATTATAGCCTTCACAAAGTTTTGATGGCCAACTGTTCCAATTAGTATATGAATATGAACATTATCAACCCAAGAGTTTTTCTTCTCAAGTGCATGTCATTCCAGGGAGATAAATGCGATGGATACTACTTTGAGTTAGCTTTTCTCGGCATGTAGGGCACTTGTTTTGAATCCCTATGGCGTTTGTGATGCAGACCTTGCAGAATACATGGCCACAAATTTCATCGCCTCAAGGATGCAGCGGAACAAATTTTCAACCATCCAGCCAAAGCGCGCCGGATCAGAGCATTAACAGAGAAACAGAGGAACTGTGCCAAAGCCGGATCAGAGGAGGAAGAAGCCAACGCTCACCAGAACGGAGAGGCCAGCGCCGAGGTCATCATAGGCGGCGCTATCCGTCCCGGAGAAACCAGAGCCAAACTCCATGGGCAAGAGTGCGCCGGATCGGAGAAGAAACATAGAAATAGAGGAACCACCAAGCGTTGAAAACAGAGCAGCCATTCTAACTTAGTCACCATCGGCAGCGTTGATCGAGACGATGCCAACGGTGGACTATCCGACCGCCTCCTCACTGGACTCCCATGCCGACGCCTCCCGCCGGCTGTGCTGCCTGGCGTCCCTTGAGAAACTAAGGAACAGAGGAACCAACGCCGCCTCCCAGAGAAACAGAGCCTTCATCTTAGTTGGCGATGGTAGCGTCGATTGAGACGATGCTAACGGTGGACTCCACAACCGCCTCCTCATCGGACTCCTGTGCCAACGCCTCTCGCATTATTCGGCCAGGTGTGCTGCATAGCGTCCTAGGATGAACAGAGTAGACGCGGGAGAAGCGGAGCACAGAAAACGCAGGAAAATGTAGAGGAAAAAGTAGGAGAAGTAGAGGAAAATGCAAGATGTTTTTTATAACCGTTGGATAGGAATCCAACGGCTGTAAATAAATTTAAGCACAGAATACTTACCTGTGCTGCAGCACAGTAACATTAATTCCTATATATATATATATATATTATATAAAATATCCAAACTTAGTCATCTATTCCTTTATTTCTTTACTTCTTATTTTGAACATATTTGAGCAGAGTGGGTTTTTTAAGTACTTAATTTATATATTCTAGAGCCAATGGGAAGATATAAATATGTTTTTCTTTTCTTCGGTCATTCGGATCTTCGCATCCATTTTTTGCTGCTCTAAATGTGTCTTCTCTTCCACAATCGAGAGGAGGCAACCCAGTGCTTACTCCATATATGTGAGTCCTCTCTGTAACTCGAGTCATGTTTTATAATTAGAACCAGTTAGTTCAACAGTTATTTTCAATTGAGTCATTTTCAGAATATGCATGCTAAGTCTAGGTCGACTATGTATTATAAGTCATGAGGGTCATATATACCTGAGTATATAACGATAACGTCAGTAAGGTAGTAGCAGAATGAGTCATTAGAGTATATAGAGTATGTCTAGCTTATTTATTTATTTATTTATAGTAGACTATAAACTTAGAATTAGGTTGTTTACCCTGTTAAGATGCGTTAGTTAGTATTTTGGGTAGATTAATAGGTTTAGAACATATCATTCGACTTAAGTTGACCTTATTTAATTTAATGGTATTTTATTATATTTTATTTTATATTTTTTGAATTTATTTATTATTATTAACTCAAATCGGGAGCAAGACATGTTTTAATTATGAAACTGCCATCGTGCAAATTTCTTCCCCCGATCGCTTCAGTCTCTTTTTCTCTCCCCATACCTTCTTCTTCCTCCATACTGACCGATTCACACCACCTGATCTTTGACCCCGACTCCACAAAATATAAAATATAGACTTTAAAATCTTTCTTACAATTTTATATTTACAGTTCTAAGAATTTTATTTTTTTGGAAATGTATATTGTTGAACAATGTCTTAGGTATTTTATAAAAAAATTGAAACATGGTTGAAACTTGAAAAGACCTTTTATTATTGAGATAACTTATATAAATATGTTGATAGACTATTTTTGTCAACTTTAATCTCTACAACTGTATGATTTTTTCCCAGACGAGCTACTTTTGAGCTTATGATCGAGTTATTTTTTTCAAACGAACTAGTTTTGAGCTCTCAAACGAATTAGTTTCGAGTTCACAAACGAGCTAGTTTCAAGCTATCAAACAAATTAGTTTCGAGTTTCTCAAAATTTAACAGTTTAAGTGTATTTAAACTCGAGTCGAGCTCGAATAGAAATATTTTAGTCAATTGCGAATATATATGCTTAAAATTCATTTGATCTCGAACCGGATTCAAATGAATTTCGAACTATTCAGAACAAGTTGGTTGAGTTCAAGTACAAGCTAAGCTCGGGTCGCTTGTTTGTTTAGTAGGCTTAGTTCTAGTGATTAGTGTTGACAACGGATAGGGTTTGGTCTAGGTTTTGTAGGACCTTAACCTAAAGCAGAACTTGAACCTAACCAAATATTAAGGACACTTTAATTTAGACTTGAACCTAATTTGAACCGGTTTAAAACGAACCACACCCAAACTGATAATAAATATATTACAAATATTTATATAAAAATGCACAAAATTGTATATATTATGTAACAATTTTTCTTATTTATAATAAAATATAATATATTTTAAAAGATATTTTAATTATATACTAAAGCATATAAAGAAAATTAAAATTTAAAACAAAAATTAAATTAAATAATTTTTGGGTTCAATTCTTTATAGGGTCGGATCCTTTAAGATTTTAATTTGTATCCATTATGAAACGAGTAAAAATAAAGATCCGAATTTGTAAACTCGAATCCAATATAATTGAACCCAAATTTGATATACTTTTTTGGATAAACGTTACAGGTGATGCACCGGCCGAATACGAAGCCTGCGTTTCTATTGTACGTGTCATTGGTGTTCGTGTGCTGCACTCAAGCTTCAATTCACGTAGCGCTTGGAAGTACTTTGTTACAAACTTACATTCGGGGCGAGGATTCTCGTGATTACTAAAGACTGCTGAGGAATTGTTTGGCATTCTACTCTGGGCACGGTGGAAAATAAGGAACAGTCTTCCCCGCAACATGTTGGTAGTGAAGTTAAAACATTTCTCCGTCAATGAAACGAGCAGGGAAACAAAACAAAGAGGCAAATGGGAGTATTATTATTATTATTATTATTTTGTAGCAGTAGCTTCCTGCTTTGCCCTTTGTCGCTCTCAAATCGGCTTTTTCTTTTTCACTTCAAAAGGGAGTAAAAAATGCTCCTTTTTTCTCGTCCAAAATTTAACCAAATCAATCACCCTTAGCCTTTTCACCAGCTAACAATAACCAACAAGACTAGAATCTACCCTTCAGAAAAAATAAGACAAAGAGTAGAATCCAGATATCATTATGGCAGACACTTGGAAAAGGCCGAGGCGACGTGATTTGACAACGTCACCGGTGAGTGGAGAGCAGTGCTGCCAACTGCTTTTCCAATGGACCCGTTTCTTAAGTCCCATGACTGCAATCAATTCTCAAGTTGTCAGCTATTACCCACCTCCTCCCTCCGTTTTCTTTTTTCGTAACCCATCGCCCATCCGCTACAGATATAGAGAGACGCTGGGTCCATCTACTGCGAGCTCTTTTGCTACTGTATTTCTTTTGGGTGGTGTCGGAAAATTGTGATTTTGAGAGCCGACGAGCGGCATAGCAACGCAATGAGAAGCTTGCTGTCCCACGACGAGGAAGCCAAGGACGACGACTCCACTCCTCTCTTCTGCTGGTGGAGATCTGCACCGGAGTTCCAAGATGACGCCCGTGCTCTCAAAGTGGCTGCCGGCTTCCTAAATCTCGGCCCCCGCGTCCGGCTGCTCCGCGAGATGGAGAGGCTGGCCCTCGTGGCCCCGGAGTCGCTCGACGATCTCCGGCAAAAGTTTCTGAGCTACCGCCCCGGTGACTTCTGGCTTCCCGCCGGTGGAATTAAGAAGGAGGGCTTCGATATCCCCCCGCTCATCACCATTCTCTTGGTCGGCTTCTCCGGCTCCGGCAAGAGCTCCCTCGTCAACCTCATGTACAGTGTCTTGGGTCGCGTCGGCCTCATCCCCTTTGCTCAAACTTCTTCCGGTAAGAGATATAGAGATCTGTCAGTGCCCGAATCATCTCCTCTTGGGCTTCGGCTTGGCCTAAATCCCTTATCTTTCCCACAATTTTGCAGGGAATTCGTCCAACAGCAGGACCATGTTTCTGCAAGAGCACAATGTGTTGAGGTCGCTGCGAAATGGGTTTTGCGTGCACGATTCGAGGGGTCTGAACTGCGATCGGGTGAGCGAGAGTCTGAAGGAGGTTGGGGACTGGATCAGGAAGGGAGTCCACCACCACCAACCGTGCTCGAGGTTGGGCGATCCGGACGGGGAGGAGCCGTCGGCGTACCACTCTTCCAGTTTCTCAAAGCGGCGGGTGAACTCCGTGATGGTGGTCGCCGACGTCGCCGAGATCTACAAGGCCTTGTTGGCCGGAGACTCGAAGCCATTGGAGGCGACAAAGGAGCTGTTCTACTCGCCTAGCATACGAAAATGCAGTACGTTTGGGCATATTCAATCATCATCATCATCATCAATAGTGCATTTGGTAGAATAGCAAATAAATAAAAAAATGGTTTCTTTGCGGTGCAGACGAGAATCCCATTCTGGTGTTGACGCACGGCGACCTGCTAACAACGGAGGAAAGGTTGGAGGGGAGGCTCAAGATATGCCAGTTCTTGGGCATATCGGAGACGATGGGGGCGTACGACATTGCGTGCTTGACGGAGACGGGGATCTTGGCCGAGGAGTCCGACCCTGTCACCGCCTACTCCTTGACCGAGGCCATTTACAGGGCTTTGCTCTTCTCCGACAGGACTCACCCACCCAAGAAGAGCTTCAACGACTACTTTGTTGTGTGCCTCAACTACCTTCTCTACTGGGTTTCTGCTTTCTTCGCTTTCCTCGGCGCCTGCTTCTCCATGATTGGAAGCAAAGGACGGAAGTTGAAGATGTGATTCGCAGTAATGGCTCGCTATCCAATCACCACTTTTTTTCTAAAGCATCGAATCTCCACCTTCGATATATATTTATGTACTGTATGAATAGTTTGTTGTAGATTATATGCGTTGTTTGCTGGATTGATGTTTATGACACCCTCGCAGTACTGCAAATTGGATTATTATGTCATCGAGTATTTGATGCCGAAGTTCTAACTCGTAATTTTTGGGATGCAAATTGGATTATTATGTCATCGAGTATTTGATGCCGAAGTTCTAACTCGTAATTTTGGGATGTGATTTATAAATAATTTTGTTGGATGTTCATATTGAGACGTGTTTTTGTTTTGTCAGTGCTCCAATGATGATCTGAGTGCACTGCTAGAAACAGGAACGATAACAGAAGATTGGACACAAAGAGGTGTATTCTGAATCTCCTTCCACCTCTGGATTTTAGTTATTTACCACAATTAAAAGAAAGAATTCATATCCGTGTGATCCTCTTTGTTTTTTTTTCTTCATTATATTGAAGCTTTCGACGTGCAAAAGGATGGATCATCATCTATGGTCCAATTTATGTTTCTAAGCACAGTTCGCCAGATTGTGTTTGCGCAGCGTTACAGTAGTTTTGATTTCTTGATGGCCCAGCATCCACCAATGCTACTTAAATTAATTAACTAGCAAACAAATGGTTATGCCATCTTCAATGCCCAAAAGAAGAATTTTAGGAAATTATGATTATTGGCCGAGTTTCAAAGATTAATTTCAAAGGTGACCACTAATTAATATTCTATCAAGGCATAATCGTCTTCTAAACTTTTATTTCAGGAATAGTCTTTTTCCCCGCCTTTTGTGATAATTAGTCAATTAATGGATCTCAATGCCCATTATCTTTTTCAATTTTTCTAAAATTTTTATCCCTACGCATCTAAAACTCTCGACCGCTCTAAATTTTATATGACCCATGATTGTCTATTAAAATAGTGATTACAGCAAAGATTTGTTCCTTATATGTGACCCATCATAACAAACTTGTACTAATTATATGTGACGCATCTTAGCAAACTTGTACTAATTATATGTGCCGCATCATAACAAACTTGTATTAATTATTACAATTTCACCCGTGATAGTCTTTTAAAATAGCCTTTTAAAATAGTCACGTATTTTTAAGTATTATTACAATTTCAAACATTTTTATTAAGAAAGTACTAGTTAAATATTTACTTTAAATTTTATATTTTTATCAAAAACTCATTTTTTTACAATTTTAACCTTTCTTACTAAAAAATATTAATTGCATATTATACAATCTCTACCCATTCTTGTAGGAATACATTAGTTAATTGTAGTGCATATTGAAAAATATGATTCCATAATGATTAGAATTGATAAATTTT
The DNA here is from genome assembly GCA_033002965.1 of Piper betle. Lineage (NCBI taxonomy): Eukaryota > Viridiplantae > Streptophyta > Magnoliopsida > Piperales > Piperaceae > Piper > Piper betle. The sequence goes on along the minus strand of JAURVB010008099.1, from coordinate 33,707 downwards.
AATTTGATCATGGGCAAGCTTATTTGAAGGAAGAAAGGAAATAGGCATTGATAGCTAAGATCAATAGCTCCCTTGGTACTAAAAATAGTGATAATTTTAAATAATTTACCATGTATTTATAATTAATAATTAAAAATAAATAACGATCATTCATTAAGATATCTAACTCGAGTCAAATTACATTTGAGCCCGTCAATTTGTTGGTGTAAGCAACTAATCACATATTTAAAGTCAAGTAAATTCCTTATAAAAACAAGGGTTTTAACTTTGAAGATTTTGGAGGTCTGAAAGGTGCAAGCAACTAAGACATGGTCTCTAAATCAGCTCAGTTTAAATTGCTGTAGTAAAGCACGACCCATTTATTGGTATTCACAAATCAGAACCATTGTTGGTATTCACATGAATGACCATGACTACTTTTCCGCTTATTAGACGAAAGCAACTATTACATATATATATATATATATATAGGGGGCAGCTACTATGGGCTGCCCCCTTTTGGCTGCGTTTTAACACTGCCAAATGTCGGCCGTTGGATCTGATCCAACGGCCGACACAATTTCCTACACCCCCTCCCTCCTCTTCTTCTTTCCTTTTGTGCCCTTTGGCCGTGGTCCTCCGCCGCCTCCTCAGCCTCCGGCCCTCCGCCGCCCACTCGGCCTCCGGCCCTCCGCCTCCTGCCCGACCGCCGACCGCCGCCGCAGCCGCCCCTGCCCTCGGCTCGCCACCCCCTGCTCCAGTCAAGACTTGACTCGGTCCCGTCCTGACTCGGTACAAACTACCGCACTATTATGAACTAAATTTTTAAAAATAAAAAAATTTCGTAATAAAAATTTGACTCAATCCCGTCCTGAGGCAAGTTTTTATTATGAAATAAATTTTTTAAAAAATAAAATAATTTTGTAATAAAAAATTTAATCATAATAGTGGGTAGTTTTGTAATTAAAACTTGACTCGGTCCCTCGCGAGACTGAGTCAAGTTTTTATTATAAAATAAATTTATTAGAAAATAAATTTTTAAAAAATAAAATAATTTCGTAAAAAAAATTTGACTCAGTCCGACTCGAGTTAATACTATAAAATAAATTTTAAAAATATAAAATAATTTCTGTAATAAAACTTAACTCGGTCCTATGCAAATTGAGTCAAATTTTTATTACAAAATTATTTTATATTTTTTAAAATTTATTTCATAGTATTAACTCGAGTTATGACCCCGAGTCGATTCCAAATTAAATTTTTATTATGAAATTATTTTATTTTTTTAAAATTTATTTTGTAATAAAAATTTGGCTCGAATGTGATCGAGTAAAATTTTTATTACCATATTACCCTCCCTTGTTTCTTCCCCCCTCTGTTTCCTGCGCCACCTCACCGCCGGCGACTGCCCGCCGGGGGGGGGGTTGGGGGATCCCGAGGGTGGGGCGGCGGGTGCGAGGGGGGCAGGGGGCGTGGGGGCGGCGGTGGGGGGGGAGAAGGGCGGCGGTGGCTTGGGGCGAGGGGCCGGGTGCGAGTGTGGGGGCTGCAGTGGGGTGGGGGAGGGGCCGAGGGCGGGGGTGGACGGGCCGGTGGCAAGGGGGGGCAGCAGGCCTGGAGCAGAGGGTGGTAGGGGGGCGGCGAGCCGAGGGCAGGGGGCGGCAACGGGCGGCAGCCGGCGGTCGGCCGGACGATAGGAGGCGGGAGGGCAGGAGGCGGAGGGCCGGAGGCCGAGGGGGCGGCGGAGGGCCGCGGCCAAAGGGCACAAAAGGAAAGAAGAAGAGGGGAGGGGGGGTGGGGAAATTATTGTCGGCTGTTGGAGGGGGGGTGTGGAAATTATTGTCGGCCGTTGGATCAGATCCAACGGCCAACACTTGGCAGCGTTAAAACGCTGCCAAAAGGGGAGGGGCTGAGGGCGGGGTGGACGGGCCGGTGGCAGGGCGGCGGCAGCCTGGAGCAGGGGCGGCAATGGGCGGCGGCCGGCAATGGGGCGGGAGGGCAGGAGGCGGAGGGCCGGAGGCCGAGGGGGCGGCGGAGGGCTGTGGCCAAAGGGCACAAAAGGAAAGAAGAAGAGGGGGGGAGGGGGGGGGTGTGGGGAAATTATTGTCGGCCATTGGATCAGATCCAACGGCCAACATTTGGTAGCGTTAAAACGCTGCCAAAAGGGGGCAGTGCATAGTAACTGCCCCTATATATATATATATATATATATATATATATATATATATATAGTTTAAAACAAGTTGGCAGTGAAGGAAAGTTACAAATTTTATTAATTGATAATATGGGTGTGGAGTGGCGAGGAGTTTACCTGACTCAAGAATTAGGGTAAAAAACTTTTTTTAAAAAAACTTTTTTTCGGCTTTATAATTATAATTTAGATTTTTAAAAAAGATGAATAGTGGAAACAAGTTTAAGGAGTGAAATCAAAATTAAAATTTCAATCATGTCAGAAAATCTTTATTTGGAATTTGTCGGTGTTAAAAAATATTTTTCATCAAAAAGGTTTAAAATTAAAATGAGTAAAGATTAAGAATTATTATTATATCTCATAAATTAAGTGCTTCGTCACGGTCGGATTGGGTCATCTCAGGACTAAAACCCTGGCAAATTGCAGGTACGTTTTTAAAAAAGGAGTGGCTGGTCAGGTCCATTTTTCTTTTGAAAAGTTGGGCCAGGCCTGACCCGAGCCCAACTATAAATCTATTACTTAAAAGAATAGTTTATTAAGGACAATTTGCTGAAATTTTTCCCTTACTGACTCATAATCATTTAGTGGCCCATTACAATATATGTAAAATTTTACACCTAATCGTAATTATAGAATTTTTAAAAAATTTGTAAAAAACTCCTTTAAAAGGGTAGTCTTGAAAATCACAAGTTAAATCCAGATAAAATATGTCACAAAAAATAAAATCAACCTAAAATAAACAAAATTGCTATATGTGATAGTATGGCACAGAAACATAGATCTTTGACTGTTATTGACAAATATTTGAATTTGTTCCCAACCATAATAAAAAATTTTAAAATGTGAGCATTTATGATTTTTTTAATAAAATTGCTGAACCAAAACCTTATTCTTTTTTTAAAAAATAGTATTGTTAGCTAATCTATAAACATTCTTATTTCCTATTTCAACTCAAGTAAACATGATTACATGTAACACTCTGAATTTGATTTACCTAATAACCGGATCAAAATTATTACGATTAAGTAGAGTTATATTTAAATTGAATAATTGATTAAGAGGCTACGTTGAATGATACGACATAGAATCACTCAACAGTAATAAGGATAAAAATATAGATAAATGAAATAAACAGTAATAAGGACAAGAATATAGATAAATGAAATAAGAGGGTAAGTATATCAAACAATTGCTGAAACTAAAATTTTAGTGTCTTATCAGGAGACCAAATATCATGTATGATTTACTGCTACAAAAGCTATTTAGAACATGCATCATGAAACATCACATAAAATACACGAAGGCACACATCAAACCCAGACAAAAGCATGAACGGAAATAATGGTACGCTAAGCACAAGTATGTGTAGTATTTATTTATCCTTCTAATAAAGTTGACCCAAAACAAAAGAATATAAGACATACATATATAACAGGAAAAATGTTAGCAATAAGTATCACTGGTCTTGAAAATAATTAGTATAAACTAGCAAATGAAATCTGATTTTTACAAGGAATGAAAACTGTATATAATCTTAATGGGAACCTTCAATGGATATCTACGGAGGAGCCATCAAGTTGCATACTCGATATCATCCCGAATTGAATTAGTGTTATGCCACTCTCGACAAATGTCTTTCTTAGTAATAACTGGTCCTACTCTTGAGAAAAATCACATATTTTAAGCCCTCTCCAAACCTCCATGTAACACCTAACCAATAGTACAAAGATCGAGTACTCTTAGGAAGTCGCCTTTAATACACTCTATTACTATAAACCTAGACATGCGCTCTACATAACGGTACCCGTGTACAACCCTCTCACTAATCAAGCCTGCTAGGACCTATGCATGCGTCCGCTCACAGTATAGACAAGGTCAAATCCACTAGCTCTTGGCTTACTAAAAAATCGATAAAAAGTAGGAAGAAGATCATATAAGTAGGCCTGAAAACAACATGAGGTGGAGTTAAGTTAAAAATAATACGAGTGATCTTATCTTCAAAAGTTATTCATCATAAAAGTAAAGTATGTTTTAATGACTCTGTTATGTGGGATCCCGTAAAACCAGCGATTCGAGTCAGGGTTTTATATCCAGAACCAGTCGGTTGAACCATTATTTTTGAGTCGAGTCAGTTTCAGAACACGTGTACTGAGTTGACGTCAGTCGTATGTATGAGCTATGAGGGTCATGCGTACCTAAATATATGATGATAACATCATGAACACAACAAAACATAATGAATTATCAGAATATATGAGAGTATGCCAGTTATTTTCTATATTTTTATATATAGTAGATCGTAGAATTAGTTTTAGGCCGTTTACTGTGTTAGGATGTGTTATAGGCAATTTGGGTGGGTTGATAGTTCTAGAGCATATCATTATGATGTTTTGGTGTTTGTTTGATTTTATGGGATTTTTCTTGATTTTTTAAGGATTTAATACGACTTAATTATTATTCTTAACTCGATCCGGACACAAGTCATATTATTTACGATATTGCTACCCAATTATTTTTCTCACCCCCAACCTTTTTTCCTTCTTCCCCATCCAAACCCTAGCCGTGCCGCCACCTTTGCTTGTCGTCGCCACCGCCGTCAATGGCGGCCTGCATCCGAATGTCGCCACCAGGCCCCGCCTCGATGTTTCCATGCCGCCTCGAGCACTCCGACCACCGCCAGGCCGTCGGAATCGTCGTGCCTAGTGCCGCGGCCGCATTTTGGTCGCGTCACCGATTTTGCCGCCAGCGACCGTCGCCGCCACGATCGGGTGGTAGCCTCGACACCGTTCACCCTCTAGTGATCTTTCCAGACCAGAGCGGAGGCCATCACCACCCAGACTGACCGGATTTCTTCACCCATCACCGCCGCTCTGTTTTAGGCATTTTTCGGCTAGCCGCCACCTTCATTGGCCACGTCGACATTGGAGATGTGTCGGGCTCACCGAGCTGATTCCAATGGTACCCAATATGACCACTTTCTGGCCAAGAGATGCCGCCGGCGACCGTTGCTGGAAAACCGCTCGGAAGGTGCCGAAAAACTGCTGGAACATGCCGGAAAATAGGATTCACTGGAATTCGCCGGATCTTCCACGGGGCTCATCCAGTCGAACCTGATCGAACTTTGGATGCCGACGAGGGCCAAATTCGAGCTCCGAGATGCGTGACAAAACCCTAGCTGCTCACCGACAAGAGGTATAATTACCTCTAACTTAATTATTTAAAATTGATGAATGTTAGCACAACATGTTAGGATTGATTAATTGTCATGATAAATGTCTAACTATGAAGAAGTTATAAGTGGCATGAATGATTGATTGTGAATAAATAGCAAGTGATCTAATGAGATAAATTGGGTTTGAGCATGATAATTGACCATAACGTAACTTATAAAATTTTAATAAAATTAGTATGAATAGGATGAGTTAGAATTACTTTCACATCTATGATTATTTGGCTATAGTTGGATATTGATTGTATTTAGAGTGTGATGTTCAATGAGTTTGATGCATCATTTAGTTAGCGGGCGTTAGCATTTAATTTTGATATGTAGGTACGGAATAGGAGCTCGCCGCCTATGCGCGATGACACGCTTGGAGCTTCTACCAGGTCTGTTTAGGACTCGTCTTTGTTTTACACTCTCTTCTATTGTATGCTTATTTTATTATTTACAGGACGGATTAAGTGGCATTTTATTGGATCCCACTTAACTCGGGCCATTTAACTAAACAGTTTTCCGGATTAATAACCCCTCAAGGATGAGATCCCTCGAGGATGGTTTCGAAAATAAGATCCACCACAAGTTGCCTTCAGGCCTATTATATAAATCCCTTCCCAGGCCTATACATATAATTTTATCGAGTTTTCAGTGAGACGAGAGATGGAGAAACTGACTGCACGTACCATGAGCGGATGCCGTGACAGTCAAAGCGGGCTCTGGATTAGTGAAGCGGACTGTTCCATTCCTGAGGGATCCTGACAACTCCGTGTTTGAGTTCCTCACACCCGGAGAACGTGGAGGTTTATGGGTACTATTTAGTACAGCGCATGTCCGGACTTGTGGTTTAAAAGGTACTAAAGGCGACTGCCTGAGAGTACTCGGCCTTCGTGCTCAAGGCCAGGAGAAATATGGAGGTAAGGAGAGGGCTTAGGATTTGAGACCAGAAAATGAAATAAGAAAATGTCGAGAGAGGCATTAGCAGCAACAGATCAGTTAGTTCGGGATGCTACCGGGTCTGCAGCCCAGTGGCTCCTCAGTAGGTGCCCTTCAGAGTGTTCACGAGGAGTATATGATGTTTTCTTTCATATGAAAGTTTGCTCTCATAGCCAACTTGTTATAGTTATTTTTTTCTGGACCAGTAACACTTGTTATTGATGTGTTTTTATACTATATGTAGGTAATAATCACAAGTTAGAGGAGCCAGCTTGGACGGAGGAGCACTGTTGTTGCTTGCACACATGTCAGTCGACAGAGTAATTAATATTTTTGTTATGATGTTATTATATTGAGAATGATGTGAAATGCTGAGACATGATATGATGTGATTAAATGCTCAAGATATGATGATATGACGTAATTGAATGCTAAGACATGATGACAGGATGTGAAACATGAATAGATTGTGCAGCGGAAGCGTGGTGGGTTGAGACCCAAGCTTCAAAATGAGTATATAGTAGATTAGATTCTGTGTGAATGAAATTGTTGATACATGCATATATATTTATATATATTATTTGACAGGGTGGCCCCTAATTGCACTTTTAGGAGGAGACTCTGTTCGTTTTATTTTAAAATTTTTATTGATTTTGATCGTAATTGTATTGGTGTGTAATTTACTTTGCATGTCATCCATGTAGTATCATGTTAGGATTCTGTGCATTCATCCATGCATGGCGAGTCATATCTTCATCTTAAGACGCCGAGATTAGATCTGCACGAGTTGGGTTTGGGTTAGTTGACCTAACCGGGGCCTATAACATGCCAGTTTGGTTCACGAGCGTGAACCGAATTTGAGGTGTTACAGATCGTATAAAACAACCACTTAACACGCCCTATAACTTGGAAATCAAATCCACGATAGAGTTGAGTGATAAAGCTGAAAAAGAGTTCTAACGGACCAGAGGTCTAAGCTCCAAGTGTGACGGCACATCTACGGGAGCTCGAACTCAGAAACCTGCATCGGAACTCAATGCTAGAAATAATAGTGGACGAGTAAACGTGAATAAATAAATAATAAATAATAATATCAATAATAATTTATTTATAGCACTAAATAAATATACGACTAAACGTGAATAAATAATACCATGAGTGAGCAAATAAATAATAATTAATTAAATTAAATTAAATAAGATAAAAATAAATAATAATAATATTAACAAGTAATTACATCATAAAAAATAACCAATAATTATACAAGCATGCATCATGATCGACAAATACATAAATAATAAGAAATAAAGAATAAAGAATAAATAAATAATAAAGAAAAACAATCATAACATCAAAATGAGCAAAATAATGTGATTATACATCTAAATTAATGTACGAGAGTGTTGAATTGTCAAAAATAGTCGAAAAAGGGACAAAAACATATGAAAAAGGATTGTAGGGTTGACTCAGTTCAAGTCAAGCTGCTTGAGTGGTTTGGTTGGACCAGATGTGGTTGTTGGATGGACGCAGACAAGAAAACACGTGCGCAGTTAGGCAACAGGTAGACTCATGTAGTGGATGCAAACACAGTCAACGGACGTGAACAAGACCATGCGGGCACGACAGGTGCCAAATGGACCGGTGGTGCCTGTCATCAAAAAACTCCAACTGCAGAATGGCAGGGGTTGTCGACGAGGGAAGGTATCTGGGTGGTCAGCTCGGTCGGAGATGGCTTGCTGGCATTAAAAATGCCCCGAAAGGAGATGACTATAGTAGAATCCGACTTACATAACAGTTCTACTGGTGGCTACTGCGACGTCATTGGTGGTGGTGATAGATATGGGTCGATAGCTGGCTATGATGTAGTCATAGTAGGGCTGGTCCAGTGGCCAGGATCTCACGGTGGTGGCCCAAAGTGGCGGCAGAACTAGGGTAGAAAAGCTCTGAAAAAATGGGAGGGCAAATGCTAGGTTTTTTGTGTACCACTCAGATCTTGCCATGTGGCAAGATCTTGTCGTTTGACAAGTCGTGGGCCTGGTAGGGTCCATTAGAGTATATATATATATTTAGAAAGGTCAGATCGATGACATCGACAAAAGTCAAAACTAACTCAATGCCTAACAGTGACTCTATAGATGAGAATCGAGGTAAGAAAATTAAATGGGTCTCAAAACCCTAAACTCAATCGGATAAAAGTCTTGAGACTCAAATAAAATTGGGCGCACATGGGTAATATGGTAGTCCGAATCTCTAAGATGTATTTAAAGGAGATACCCTGAGAAAACCCCAAATGAATATGAAATGGTGCAACTACCAATATTGAACCCTAAGATCCTGAGCTAACTCAAGGAAGAACTTATATACCTCGAGTATATACTGATAGCTCTTGCTTTGTTGTAGCATAACTGAAGTTATCATATGTATATTAGATATATCTAACCTTCATAACATGCACACATGGCCATCTTGGTCCATACTCGCGGTCTGAAAGCTGAACTAACTCGAACCGACTCAGGACTAACCCGAACCGGGCAAGACAACAAATGGGTAAAACCCTAACCCGAAATTAAAGTTTTATACTACATAAACTATTAATTTTTAAGGATGTATGGATGATGCGATTTTTTTTTTCAAATTTTTCCAATTAAAAAATAACGATGGCCATGCCTGATTGTCTTAGGTGACATAATATATCAACATTAGCTGACACTTAGAATCTCATTTTCAAAACCCAATACTTAAGGGTATTTTAGACTTTTGATTTTTTTTCTTTTTAAAAACTCTTATTAACAAGAGGAGAATTAAAAGTCTATCTCCAATAAAAAGTGGGAGATTTAACTAATTAGAATACAACAAAAAAATTAAATTATTATACTTTATCTCTTTACTTATCTTTAAACTTTCAGCCTACATTTCAAATATCAAATTATTATAATCAATATCATTATCTAATGAGAGTTATTTACAAAATTGAACTATGTTTAATATTTACCACACGACACCTTGACATAGTATTATGTAAAATTTTATATCTCATTCATAATTATAAATAGATTTTCAACATTCTCTCCAGAAGACCCTATTATTTAGAAATAACGTATATCTACATTAAAAAAAACATATATCTACATTCAAAGCAAAGGAGTTCATAGTTCCACGTCTAGAGTAAGAGCAGGGCATCTTTTGTATTGAAATTGAAAACACAAGATTGGCAATGAGCAGTTGGGCGGGTTTCACGTTAGTAGTAAAAAATTTGGAATTAGAATCTGGCGTAATAAGATAAAATTGAATAGCAAACGCGAATTTGACGTCCTCTGTAGCTAATTTATTCAATGTTAACGAGGCAAAGAGTCTATTGTACGATCAGAAGCAGAGCATTTCCTTTGTCCTTGCCAGGAATTCCCAGTGAAGTAAAAAGAAAAGGAAAAGGTTTTAGTTTGATTTACTGATTGCGGCACATGTTCACCTCTTATGCGATTGAGGGTATTTGCAGCACTACTATTCTCTCACACGCTTGGCTAACAGATCCTTCTCAATCGACTGGGCAAGGTTACAAAATGATGGAAGGGAGGGTTGCCTCTTCCTCCAACGTTAGTGAGTAGTATTTTTTGTCGGTGGAAACGAGGACGGATTAGAGGAGCTCCAGCTTTTGTTATCCGGTTGCCGGAGTCGTTTCTTTTCTTGTATTTATGGGCCAAGTGCCACTCTGCTATTTTCGTCTCCTTCCCTCTCATTTGACACATCCTTGTTCCATCCTGCGAGTCTGACTTGTGGTAAAAGAAAAACTGGGTCACCAACGTCCTTTTGTGGTCGATCTTTCAAATGCCATATCTTCTTCCCAAATGGTCATTTATAAATCAAACAAGTGTAAAGGAAACTCCAAGCCTTCTCAATCTGCCCGGCTTTTTTTGCCCAATGACACAGGGAGCACAATTCTTCGTTAGGGGCTTGCTTGCAACTTTGCAAATGCTTTTTACTGATACAAAAGCCAGTAATAAGGCTGGAAAGCTGACGAAAAACAATCACCTATGTAGCAACACCTTCTGCCACATCCCTTACGAGCAGCAGGTTATGAACCATATGAATTAAAATAAAGAATTTCTTTGAGTCCGCATCTTAGTCTGACAAAGAAAGCATGCCAAACCAAAACTCATAACCAATTGGTGTATGATAACCCCCCCAAAAAAGGCATGATACAATGCCAATCCTGTAGGGTGTGTCGAAAGAACGTGGACAAGAGAGGTGGATGAGTTGCGGCGGAGGTAAGTCAGCAAGACAAGCCATCGTAGAAGTAGAGGCCATTGTCCCCCACTATCCGGTATCATCTCCATATCATCCCTTCACCACCTTTTATTGTCCTCCTATCTGCCACCAACTCCTCAAAATCCTTCACCAAAAAGGCGTACGACATATCAACCCCCATTAATCAACATACAAAACCCAAACAGCCAGCGACTGCGATCTTTATTAAACACCAATTAAACTTAACCTGGCCTACTGTACTCGATCATCATGTGTGTATGATTAGCAAGGAGGCCACCTTGCTTGACCCATCACGCCATTAACCACCCCCTCCGTTTTCACGTGAATTCATCTCAATCCCCGGACTAGTCTACGTTGAGATTTGTTAATCCGAGCTACAGTAAGGTTTTAGATTTGACATAATGAGGAAAGGCGACAAGCACAAAAAAGGAGAAATGGCGAAAAAAAGAAGAGGGTATGTGTATATTAATTAGGACGGTGGCGCAGGGTGGATGCTAACACTACGAAGGAGAAGGGGGAGAGCTAGGGTTTGGGGGTGGGAGTCAAAGGCAGCCGCTATCGATCATCAAACAATGTAGTGGGACTCGTGGGGCTGAGGAAAAGTACACACAAATATATATAAAACGAAAAAAAGGCACATGTTTTGTGTATGTGTCGTATCGGGCCTCCCTCCCTTTGCATGCCTCCCCTCTGCTCTAACGCTGTTCCCCCTTCACCCCTTATGCCCCTCTCCCCATTTCTTTCAGGCGTCACCACCTTCCCCTTCCTTCTATCCTGGCTTTGATCGTCACCTTCTCTAGCTTGGCAGCTTGCTTGTGTCATTCCTTGTTTTATTTGTATCTTTTTTGGTTGTGCTTGTTTGCCGGGTGACGGTTGGGGCTTCTTGAGGGTTTTATCGTCCCTGAGTCACTAGTTAATGCGGTTTGAGTTTTGAGCTCCAGCTCTTGTTGTAGCCGAGGGCTTTTTTGTGGTTTTTGTAGTGACGGTTTGGTTCTATTGATTGGATGAGCTGGAAGGATCGTGAGCTAGTGGTGGTACTTGAAAGGTGTGTTTGATCTTCTTGTGTTCTTGATTGAGTTTTAGACGAGGAGGGACGATGCATTCCAATGGAGAAGTGAGTGATTTATTAGGTTGATTTGTTTGCCTTTTTGATTACCAATGATGGTTTTTTTAAAATAATAATAATAAATAAAAATGGTTTCTTATTTTATAGAAGTCGGATTCTTCTGGAGCTGATCAGAAGCGCCTCGGTAGAGCGTCTGCAATGGAGACTTCTGCCTCGGGAGGACAGAGGAGCTGCGCCGACTGCAAGACTACGAAGACCCCATTGTGGAGGGGTGGTCCTGCCGGGCCGAAAGTGAGTAGTTTGTTGATTCTGGAGTTTCGTTTGTTTTCCGTCTTTGGCTGTGTCTACGATATCTTTTTTTGCCTTTCTTTCTGCTAAAAAATTTCCAATGGTGCTAATCTATTGTAATGGGGCCTATGTTGCAGTCGCTTTGCAATGCTTGCGGGATCAGGTACAGGAAGAAGAGGAGGGTGCTGATGGCTTTCAACAACAGGGATGAAAAGTGCAAAAAGGAGAGGACCGGGAGCAAGCTCGGTGTCTCCTTGAAGCTGAGATTGTTGGGCTTGGGGAGAGATGCCATGTTGCAGAGATATCTGCTCCAGACACAGAGGGCACTAGCAGAGGAAGAGGAGGCCGCTGTTCTTTTGATGGCTCTCTCTTGTGGTCTGGTCAATGCGTAACATAAACACCGACCTCCCCCTATGCATCTGAAGATCAAATCTGTTAATCGTTCCCCATTGTTTTCCTTATTTATCTTTGTCAACTTCATCTCCCATTTTCTCTTTTTTGCTTCGGCCTTTTTGGTTACAGGAGCTGCTGGCCAACAATGGAATCTTGAAAAACAGAGGATCTTAAGCCAAGTACATTCCTTCCGGTCCTAAAACCCTGTTTTTGTTTCGGGAAGGGGAGATTGTTGGGGCAGAGCAGCTCCTGGTGTCCTGTTTCATCTATTGGAATATGCGTAACCTCTTCGTCATGAATGAAACCTATATGAATGACATAGAAATAGAATTCCGCCCCTTTGGCTGTTTTGGTCGATAATGCCTTCACTTTTTCTCTTGCTGTTCTGTGGAAATTTGTCTACGGGATGATAACTTAGGATGAAAATGATACCGAGTCATATTAGTCTAGATTATGTATTATTTTGGGGTTACATATATTGCTCTCCACTTTCTTTTTCTTTTTTAAGACTTGATCAATACAATCTTTTGTTGGAACATGGACGATCAACAATTTCTGCTACTTCAAAGACAGTATGAGGTAGTTAACATGGTACAAAGAAAATATGAAAGGTAAAATGTATGAAGTAGAGAGCTTTCCACAATGAAATACGGAGAATTGGGGAAGACTCCAGCGTCGGCGCTGTAGCAGCATCTGCTTGCGTGGGGAAGATCCTCTTTGTCGCAAGGCATATGTCTTCTGGATGCTTCGTTAGCGAATAAGTTCCAAGGCAACCCAAACATTCCAAACCAACATGCTATCAGTGCGCGAACCTTATAATGTGTTTACACAGTAAGCATTAACCTGGTCTAATTTGCTTTAATTATGAGTTTAATTATCAAATATAGACAAACCGGATGGCTAGAGAGTTGAAAAATGAAAGATCATGACCTGCTATGTTTAATTAAAGTTCATATATATATGAGCTTTTTAGCATGCTGTGAATTGACAAGCATTACGCTGCATGAAGTCCCAGGTTATAAGGCCGCTCTCATTTTTAAACTTATGGTTGTCGGATATACGTAGCAGGAGGATCACATTGCGCACGCTACACACGATCCGTAACTACCAGCAATAGCAGGTTAGGAACTTAGAATCTATCTCTACCATCTTTCACCTTAAATATGACGTAGTATAATTCCAATCTGCTTTTTTAAATTAAAATATCATAAAATTATATATCAATGATCGGCTCAAATTAAAATATTTTCTAATCAATTTAGAGTATTTTCTGTTAAATTTTTTTAGAATAATAATTGATAGAATTGTACTAATATTTCTCATTGATTTGTTCGTTTCTATGTTTATAAATGGAGAATACGTCATCTTGTAATGGAAATATTACGATGAATGAAAATTGAGTTCTTCCCATTTATCTTTCTCATCTCCATTTTATTTCTTCGACGGTATCAAAATCCTCCGTCACCTTAGTTTGTTATAAACCACTTAGAAGGGTGTGATTTGAGGGAAATTGGAATTTTTCTGAACAAAATGAAAGAGTGCAAGTCTATACTTTTGTGGGAGACGCTTCTTTCCCCGAATGCGCCATAAAAGGTGTGAGACTCGGAAACAGTAACAGAGAAATTGAAAAACAATCTGTTGTCCGTGCGAAATTGCGTAGGAGGTAACTTTACCACCTTCGAAAAAGAAAAAGCTAAAAAGAATGGTGTTTTAACTTTTGCAAAAGGCTATCTTTTAGTGCATTAGAATCACTGAATCAGTTCTTATTCTTCGAATGCTTACGCTGCAATAATCCCCGCAAGCTTGGACTCACTAAGCACCGGCCCGGACATTGGGCCTATGTACTCGTTTCATTGTGATCATCTTAAACTAATGTTGCACTTTATTTAGATATACGGATAATTTTGGGTGTTTCACACCAATTTTACCTTCTTGCATCATTTTTCATTTATAGAATCATCTTTTGACTCTGTCAATTCTGTCGGTGCCATATATATATATATATATATATATATATATATATATATATATATATATATATATATAGTTATAGTTATAGTTATATAGATCAAATATAGATCACATATAGTTATATTTGTTTTCAATCCAAATTCAAAAATTTGAACTCAAATCCAACCCTAATTTGAAAATTATATTCATTTTGTCTACCTTATTCGTAATTTATAAAACTAGTATTCAATCTTAATATGACTAAAATAATATAAATATAGAAATCTTAATATAAAAGTGGAGAAAATTAATAACAACTTAAATGAGGGGTAGCCATCATTTGGTAAATAGATGCGTGATTATTTTGTTGGGCAAAGCACGAAGAGTTGGAGAAGTTGGATTGACGTATAGCAAGTGGGGCATCACTCTGACAACGGGGAATTACTCATAGCTTTGGATATATATGTTATATTGGGCCCATCACGTACAGTAAATTGAGTGGCTTGGACTCTTTTAATAGGACCCGCCACTTGGTAACATTCTAAGAATATGCCATCCATGTACATGATTGTTCATAGTTTAAAAGTGGGCCGTCCATAAACTTTGCAATACAATAACGTGCGTGGCACGAGAATTGTTGACTCTCATCCCCAAGTGACCGAGGCCCATTCAAAGTCCAAGGAAGTAACCTATAAGACGTGTAAGAAATCAACCTTCTTTGATAGTTGTTGTGCGGCAGGAGATGACTAAGCCCGATTTGCTTATTCTTTGATCAATCCGAAATTATTATTCACGTGAAACCCATTAATTAGCCATCCCCCTATTTTCTATAAATAGGAGCTCTCGTTATCATTTTTTCTTAACAAATCGGTAGTTCTAAAATCAGGCCATGGTAGATTTAAGAGCAAGCCAAGAGGGTTTGTCCATGGATGCTTAAGTTTGAGCATTTGTGAGTTTAAGGCTTTAAGCCATTTTGGTTCGGGTTCGGCTTGCTTCAACAGTTCGGGTTTTGCTCGCCTCAATGATTCGAATTTGCCTTTCCTCAATAGTTTGATTTGCCTTAATGGTTTGGGTTTGGTTTGCCTAAACGGTTTGGCTTGCTTTGGCGGCTTGGCTTGGCTTTCTTCTGTAGATCGTCTCACCCCATTCTTCGTCCAATTATCATTACTCGTTCGTCGAAGCATCCTATTATCACACTTCAAACCGGTTCATTTAAAAGTTGTTTACCTTCTTGTTCGTCTATAAAGGACATCCACTATTTCCTGTCGGAGCATACGCAAGTTATTATTTCGGTAAAAATATTATTTTTTAGGATTTTTAATTGTACTTCTCCCATTATAAGCTTTAGTTAATCTATAATTCTTTACTTAGTAGTTGATAAACAATAAAGATTTATTTCAGAAGCAAAGGCTCCTTGGTGTAACCCCAATCTTTGAATTTGCATCACATGAGCCCTCAATGAGTGAGACAGGAACTCCCTTTTTTTTATGGAGTTTGTGCGAAAGGCCATATGTGGCTTGGCATGGCTTGCTTTGTAGACGGTCTCACCCTGTTCTTTGTCCAATTATCATTAGTCATCCATCGAAGTGTCCGATTATCACACTTTGAGTTATTTCATTTAAAAGTTGTCCACCTTGTCGTCCACAAAGGACATCAAGTATTTTATTTTGGAGCATGCACAAGTTATTATTTCGGTAAAAGAATTGTTTTTGAGGATTTTTAGTTAGACTTCTTGCATTATAAGCTTTAGTTAATTTGTAATTCTTTACTTAATAGTTGATAAATAATAATGATTTATTTCAGAAGCAAGGGTGCCTCAGTGTAACCCCGATCTTTAATTTTGCATCGTATAAGCCCTCAACTAGTGAGGCAGCAACCCCCCCATTGAAGTATGTTTATGCCTCAAATTTGTCACTTAAAAATAGTTGAAATTTAGCATGTATAATTACTTAAAGAAGTATTGTCACTTGTGATACATGTAATGTGTACCAACTCGGTCAAAATACTCTTTTGAATAAATACGAACTTGACCAATATTTAAATAAATACGAAAAAATTGTTAATTGACTCAGGCGAGTTGAGTCAAAATTGAACTAACTAACTAAGTCAGCAACATTGAATCAATAGCGAAGCGAGTCTACAAATCAATTGGGCCATGTGAATGAGCTAGCTGAACTGATTCAAGCGAGTACATGGACTCAACTAGATTAGTATTTGGGCTAAACCAAGTTGGACGAGCTGATGGACTCAACTAGACTAGTAACTAGGCTCAACCAAGCCGGGTGAGTGCACGTACTCAACTAGACTAGGCTAGCCTCTTAACTTAATAAGCCAAAAAAAAGATATCAATGATTAAGTGGATAGACTTTATTTGAATTTTCTTCTAAAATTTATTAATTTTTAGCATGACCTCCTTGTGAGGTTCCAGTCTGTCAGTGAAAAAGAAAAATGAGAGACTCTATTTTAAAGAAGAGGAAGTGTGATTTATTACGATGAATGTTTAAGAATATTTTTTTATGTTTGACTTCTCTAAATGTAAATCTAACTTTTATAAATATTCTTAATTATTTTTTAGCTTTTATTTTGATTATATCTAAAATATATAAAAAAAATTTCAAATAAATCTTATTGGTTGTGCACAATGGTAAATTTGTAAATAATTGAACTTATCAAAGATTTCTCCTAAGTCCACCACGCTCACATTTTCAATATTGCTCATTCAAGCTTTATTTTTCTAAGTTTGACTAATATGAGTTATTTATCCAAAGCTCAACAATTTTTAAAATAATTATCATAGGTTATTCTTTCTTAAATCACAATTCAAAGATTTATTCTATTTAATTAATTATATTTTATTTTAATATCATATAATTATATATCCAAAAAGTTGAAACGTGAATCTGATTAAAAAATATTTTAGATCAGATATACACAAACAGGAAATATCATAACCCATCCCTAATCATGTCAAGTCCATAACACGTGCAACCCTCTAAAGATGTAGATCATGTTATACATGATATAATGAGTTATATATATAATAATCCATTTGAGAACTGATGAGGTGGAGTTCTCCAAAAAATGGTTTCACAACCTGCTCTGAGATGCTGTCACGGTATATCACCACTCTAAAAGTTAAGCTCCTAATTCTTAAGCTGTAAATAAAAACTGAAAATATAGAATAATGAAAAATTATTAGTTTCTTAGTATTTTTTCGTCAGGGAACAAAGAACGAACTCGGTGCAGTCTACACTGTCGTGACTGCCCGATAATATCCGCTCCAACTCTTCTTCTTGGCTCCTCATAATTACGGTCCAGGCACATGAAAAATCAGGAACCATCAGTGAAACCTGGGACATCAATTACTAGTAACTTTTATGCCAGCGCTTTAATGGAAGACCTGTGGTGGCGCAAAATACTCTTTTTCATTAAAAACAGACCTCAGGTCTTCCTCGCACATGAAGGCCAAAGGATTAGAGACAAGATGCCCCTTCGCTGATTGTAGTCTTTCCAAGGGATCAGTTGTCTTAATGTAACCATTTTGGTAGGATTCTAAAGCCGGAGGAGCCATCCCCAGATCTGTGGTAGTGTGCCCAAGTTTCTCTTTCCAGTATCCTATGCTCTGCCTGATGACGACCCTGTAGTTATGTAAAAGGTGCCCATCCAAAAGGAAAGAATGAATAGCTCTAAAAAAAATATAAACAGAAGTTAAAGAAAAGAGATGGTTTGCCGCGATACCTGGAATGAATCAAATCATTTGGAAGGCTCGCATACATATCCTGATATAAATATTTGATTGACTTAAAACAATTCAATCAAATTAAAATATCATAACCATTTCTACAAGTGAAACTTGAAGTTGCATCCAGGGGATTAGTGGATGACTCGGAGTTCAAATTACCTCTCCAGATTTCAGACCAAGGTGCTCTAACCAGAGTGAAAGACGAAGTAAAAAAGAAAATTTTCCTGCGTTCCAGAGTTTCCCGTTCATAAATGAGTTAACGTATTCTTTATCTTTAATAAGAATACCAATCTGAAAAAAGAAATGATAACAGCTGAATGAAATTTCAAAGATTCAATTGGATAAGTAATGAAATAAAATAATAATAATAATAATAAAGACACAGCTGTCCAAGATTCTAAAGAAACACAACCAAAGCCAATAGGCTGCAACCAGATAACAAAGTGTCATGTAAGATAGTGAATTTTAAAAAGGGGAGCCGTGTCCATCAATTTTCAGCAATTTCCTCATCTTTATTCAGTCGCATTAGCAGAGAAATTGCTCCACTGTCCCGATTTAAGATTAGCGGGGTAAGGAATAGCACTGGACGAAGAAGCAGCCCGATGGTGATTGATAGAGATACAAAAACTCGGACCGCCGAGCTTTTGGCAGGCTTTCTTCTGAATTGAGTTGGATACGTTACGGTTTGTCGTGAGCTCGATGGGATTGAAATTTTCATATTTAAATTTTATTTTGAATAATCTTGGTGCTTTTGTATATATTACATCTAAGTTGGAACTTTTACCCGAAAATATAAAAGGATATTATTATAAAAGGATAAATTTAATTGAAATATCAAAATTATCCCTCGGATAAAAAGTTTTCAAAACAAATTTCCTTTTAAGGGGGCGTCAAATTTTTTCAATTTTCCCAGTCTTGGAACTGTCCGCCATAACTCCCACTCAAATCAAAGATCTGATTGAATGAGATCCAAACTTCCCAACAGATGGTGCCAATTGTTGAGAAAAATCCTCAAAATTGGAGATCAACCACAGCGAATAAAAAATAATGGGAAAATAAGACCTAAGAAATAAGATAAAACAAAACCACAAAAGGGCAGAGATTTAATGTAGAAAACTCTCCTTCAATCGAGAGTTAAAAACTACGAGCAACAACGAACAATTCACTACTTCAACCAAAGATTATAGTCATAAAAAATATAAAGAGATGTACAAGAAAATTACTCACACACCTATACTATTGAGATTACAGGATTTCACTATCTCTCAATACTTCGTATAAGATAAACTCAGTGAATATTTTTCTCTTCTTTTATCAGTATATCTCTCTCTATCTCTCTTTTTCTTGTATTTTTCTTCTGTTTGTCTTACCTTCTACTTGTCTTACACTCTAAGAATGAGACAAATAAAATTCAATTTATAGAAAAGCTGTGAGATTCTTCAATTCTCTATAAAATAACTAACCGTCACCTCTGTTAATATTCTGAAATTTTTTAATATTTCGAGTGTAACAATAAACTATATATCATTAATACAATTATACATATTAATAAGCTTTTCTTCTTGGCTCCTCCTAATTAAGCACATGAAAAATCAGGAACCATAGGTGAAACCTGGGACATCAATTACTAGTAACTTTTATGCCAGCGAAGACCTGTGGTGGCGCATAATACTCGCTTTCATTAAAAACAGGCCTCAGGTCTTCCTCGCACATGAAGGCCAAAGGATTAGAGACAAGATGCCCCTTCGCTGATTTTAGTCTTTCAAAGGGATCAGTTGTCTTAATGTAACCATTTTGGTAGGATTCTAAAGCCGGAGGAGCCATCCCCAGATCTGTGGTAGTGTGCCCAAGTTTCTCTTTCCAGTATCCTATGCTCTGCCTGATGACGACCCTGTAGTTATGTAAAAGGTGCCCATCCAAAAAGGAAAGAATGAATAGCTGTAAAAAATATAAACAGAAGTTAAAGAAAAGAGATGGTTTGCCGCGATACCTGGAATGAATCAAATCATTTGGAAGGCTCGCAAACATATCCTGATATAAATATTTGATTGACCTAAACCAATTCAATCAAATTAAAATATCAAAACCATTTCTAAAAGTGAAACTTGAAGTTGCATCCATGGGATTAGTGGATGACTCGGAGTTCAAATTACCTCTCCAGATTTCAGACCAAGGTGCTCTAACCAGAGTGAAAGACGAAGTAAAAAAGAAATTTTTCCAGCGTTCCAGAGTTTCCCGTTCATAAATGAGTCAACGTATTCTTTATCTTTAATAAGAATACCAATCTGAAAGAAGAAAGGATAAGAGCTTAATGAAATTTCAAAGATTCAATTGGATAAGTAATGAAATAAAATAATAATAATAATAATAATAATAATAAAGACAGAGCTGTCCAAGATTCTAAAGAAACACAACCAAAGCCAATAGGCTGCAACCAGATAACAAAGTGTCATGTAAGATAGTGAATTTTAAAAGGGGAGCCGTGTGCATCAATTTTCAGCAATTTCGTCATCTTTATTCAGTCGCATTACCAGAGAAATTGCTCCACTGTCCCGATTGAAGATTAGCGGGGTAAAGAATAGCACTGGACGAAGAAGCAGCCCGATGATGATTGATGGAGATACAAAAACTCGGACCACCGAGCTCTTGGCAGGCTTTATTCTGAATTGAGTTGGATACGTTACGGTTTGTCGTGCGCTCGACGGGCGTAGACGGGATTGAAATTTTCATATTTAAATTTTATTTTGAATAATCTTGGTGCTTTTGTATATATTACATCTAAGTTGGAATTTTTTACCCGAAAATATAAGATTTTGATTTATATTACCGATGGGCGGGAAAATAAAAGGATATTATTATAAAAGGATAAATTTAATTGAAATATCAAAATTATCCCTAGGATAAAAAGTTTTCAAAACAAATTTCCTTTTAAGGGGGCGGCTAGATGGCCGGCTGCCCCATTGTTGGTGGCGATTTTGCAGCCCCTCTCACGGCCAGTCAAATCTAGCTGCCCCATTATCCCGCCCTTTTCTGAATAAAACACTCTCTAGACTAATACAACTTTACTAAAACTTTTTTATCTAAAAATATTATATTATTTTTTATTGATTCTAATTTAGTAAAAAAATAAATATGCAGAACAAAAAAATTATAAAAACAACATTAAAAATGTAAAACCCTTGACTCGAGTCAGAATTTTAATACAACAAGCCAGTCGGTTCAACTGTCTGTTTGAGTCGAATCAGTTTCATGAACCGCGTGTTGAGTCGAGGCCAACCGTGAGTTATGAACGATGAGAGTCAGGTTTATCTAAATATATGATGATAACGTCAAAAAGATAGTAAAAAATGAGTTATCAGAATATATGAAAGTATTTATTATTTTTCTTTTTATGTATTTGATCGTAGAAATAGTTTAGGTCGAATAATGTATTAGGACTTGTTAAATCGTATTCGGGTGGGTTATTAGTTATAGAGGATGTCATATGGATGTTGTGGTGTTTGTTTTATTTTATGAGATTTTTTATATTTTTAAAGATTTTTAAAGATTTATTACAAACTAGTTATTATTTTGACTTGAGTAAGAATCGAGTTAATACTTATTTACGAGTTTGCCACCGAAGTGTTTTATCTCCTTCCCCGCCACTTCTCCGCATCACCACCCCAAACCTTAGCCACTGCCACCCTTAAGGTTGTCGCCACAGCCACCGACGCCGCACTGCTGCTGATCAACGCCGCCCTACCTTGCCGTGTCATCACCATGCTTGAGTTAGTGTATCTGTGATTTATATTTTAATAAGATAGCTGATAAGAAGTATGTTAAGATGATATCTCTTAAGGGGCCTAGTAAGCTGGCATTATTAGAAAGGAAATATGATTGATCATCTATATTCAAACCTTAGGTCGATGATGTGTTGCCCTCGTTAGCAATTATTGTGTCAAGATCGTATTGTTCTCAATATATATTGTGATTAAAATAATATAAAAATATTAATTTTACTATAAAAAATGAAGAAATAATAATATTATTATTTTCCCTCTCCCCCGCCCATCTTATTGTCCTCATGTTGCTGCTCCAACGACCCTGCGACCGTTGTGCCACTACCGATGCGTAGCTGGCATGACTGCCACCACAGGAGGTTTGCCGCTGTCGGAGCTCGCTGAAATTCTGCTACAATGTTAGTAAAAAAGTGGAGATTTGACTGTTTGATAATTTGAACATACACAAACACAATCACGAATCATGTAGATTGAGTTGTTGGGTTATTTTAGGTTATAGGTCAGGACGAGTGAACTCATTGCTGGACCGCCAAGTGGAGCTTAGCAGATCATGTCTAGTAGAGCTGGCTTCTCTCTTTGTCGTTTTACTCTATCGACATTAATTTAGTATCATAGGACGAATTAATAATGGTTTTACCACAACAGACCTTTTGGGCTGAAAAAGCTTTCAAGCCTAAATCAGTTAAATCAGTTATAGTAGATTTTTTTGGTATGACCATTTATATTTAAAATCAATTTTGTTAAATTAATAGAGTTTTTAACTATTTTTCTTACATGGTGAACAATGTCATATGCATTTTTGTTCCATTTAATTTGGAACTCTGGAACAGTTGGTAAATTAGTGAATCGGATGACTATTTATAGCCCTATGATCTCTATCTATTTTCTCTACATATAATTAATTAAATATATTCAAATGACTTTGTGGGGGATTAACGTAAATTATATGCGCATGAATTAAGGAGCCAGATTAATACAGAAAAAAATTGCATCTTGTGCATATTTCTTGGATAAGAAAGCATGAAGGTTCTACATGTTATAGAGGATCCTGCTAGACGTGCCAATGCTTGATCACAATTTACCCCCTTTATTTTTAATTAATAAGCCAATGTTTTTATGAGCAATTTTGAAGCTATAAAACAATACTAACACTTACTTATTAGTAATAATGAAAGTTATTGGTACCTAATTGCTAATTGCGATGGATTAATCACCCGATTGAATCAAATATTTTTGCCAGCATGAATGTATATGCATGAGATTGAAGGATAGTAAGAAGAAATACCGGGATTTATCTCTTAAAACAAGGGAAAAGAAAGAAGAAAGAAATATTGAAGTTATTTAGCTCATAATAAAAGAGAGAATATAAAAAAAGAAAGAAATAAATACAGTGCCGTGGAAAGTGTCGGCGGGAGGAGGAATGGGCCCGGGTGGGGGACGGTGGTGGGGGGGTGGCGGGCTGGGTGCAGGGGGCGAGAGGGGGTGGATCTGCGGTGGCGGAGGGGCTGGTGGGCAGAGGAGGGGGCCGCTGCCGAGGGTGCGACAACTTAGGGTGGTCCAGGGATGCCAGACGGGAGGGTGGGCTGAGGCAAGGGTCGGCCAGATGGGCCGCGACGGGGATCAACCGAACGGACAAGGTCGTGTATATATATATATATATATATATATATATATATAGAGAGAGAGAGAGAGAGAAAGAAGTAATATGGTACGCTGCAAGCTTGTGCAATGCACCATATGCCGTTCAGCTGCTAGATCAAAATCTAGTGGCTCTCATTCATCCTCCTATCTCTTTACTATTTGTCGACCAGATTACCCGCCCGATTCGCCTGAACTGCCCCTCCCGCCTACGACCACGCCACCGCAACCTCGCCCCCAGCCGGCACCCCAACCCACCACCCCTCTCCCCCCGCCCGGCCACCACCTGCCGCTGTGGTCCCTGGCCCCAGTCGGCACCCTTGCTGCCATTGCCCCCCCCCTCCCCTTGCCACCGCCCGGTTGATTATAATAATTGAAGAAAAAAACTGAAAATAATGGCAGAAGAACGACCATGACAATGCCAAAAAAAAGGAAAAAGAAAGAAAGAAGAATATGATTGTGTCGAATGATAATGGAAGTAATGTTGGGGAAAAAATGATAATGGAAATAGCTGGAAGAATTATCATAAAAAATTATGAGAGCATTTTTTTTTATTCAAAAAATTTAAAATTGTATCGTATAAAAGAGAGTAGTTTTTGACGGTTAAAATGGGGTTGGCATCTTACCAGTTGGCGAAAGGACTCACTGTATGATCTGCACCTAATATATGATATATCCGTTCAGTTCTTAAATATTTATAATTCCTAAAAAATCTCATCTGGACAAAGCCATAATCTCATAAAAAATGCTCTCTAATGTAAAAGAGCTAGTCCAGAACTTTGTCCGCGGTTAAAATATTTACAAAACATATAATAACATGAAAATGTTTGAAATATAATATATATATATATATATACACATAAATGACAGGAGACGAAGTTGAAGAGGTAGAGGAAGAAGAAGGTAAAGAGAAGAAAGTCAACGACTTTGCCTGCCTCCCACAACTCCGAGCACTGTAGACTCGCAGTGAATGAAGAAGCCGGTTCTTATCTTATCCAATGAAAAGGACTGAAAATAATATTCATTTGATACTATTATCAGGTTAACTTGGCGTTCTTAATCTAATTAGGTTAGTTTCTATGGCTTGAATTATGTGGTGATTGTTTACTCCTCTCTTTTTTTGCGTAGAGAAGGCGATTAAAAAGAAACTAGTATTTAGTTTGGGCTTAGAAGCAGCTAATAGAATGGACTGACTTTAAGTAAAAGTTTAAAAGAGATTTGATTTAAGGATAAGGGAGGGAAATGGGTCATGAAATGGCCGTGGTGTGGCCGCGGCGGACATGTGAACCACACCGCGCAAACTTGTCCCATTCTAACAAAATATATGTCTGTCACCTGCTGGCTTTTGGTTAGCACTCTTGTATTCTTCTCCTCTCCCATTTTGCACAACTTCCTTCATTATTTATTTATTTGTTTATTTATTTTAAAAAATAGAGTTTTCTTTTTTATTTGGTAACATCAAATCATTACGAATGATGGGTGGAAGGTTCTTTCGACCAATTGTATTTCATATTGTTTTATCATATCTATATATGTGAGCAGGGTCGTTGGATTTGTCGAATGCAACTGCCCATCAGGAGGTACTAATTTAATGTCAGTTTGCTCCCTTTTTTCCCACTGCACAAATAAAAACACAATCACGCATCCTTTCAGATGGGTTTTATTATTCATAATGCACGTAAAAACGATATACCACTACCGTGAGAAAGAATGGCGAGGGACTCTCATCTAGTGTTGTTTGCTTGACCAACGAGTTGAGAAAATGAGAATTAGCAGCTACTTTTATATGATTGCAGCATTCAAATTTCTGCTGTTTTCAAGTGTTCGCTGTTTCGTTGGCTTGGTTCTTATATGATTCTCGTATGCAAGCCAGAGACATACTATGAATTTGGTATGATTAGCACCGAGAGTTTCTTATCATTAGGTTTTTCTTCTTGTCATTTTGTCTGCCTTGCGGAGAGCCACTTCTTATTTGACTCGGAAAGTTGTTAGTCCGGAACAAGTAAGTATTGAGTACAAATAAAAAGGTTGATATATGAAGACTATTTTGGAACCGGGATATGATCATGACCAAATATGAACCACGACCAGGTGCTTTCTTTTGTGGTGCTTAAAAGATACGTTGCGTTTTTCTGCCCTCTGGTTTATAAGTTGACTCGCTAAATTATCTATCGGTATTGCCTTTACAGCTAGAAAGCCAGCGAAGTGAGGATGATGATTGCTCGTAAGTTTTAGACTCCGGTGAAATGATATTAAGTCGCCGCTTTATTTGGGTAACGAGGTTGCCCAAATAAAGAATACGAGAGTTCTCTCAACCCTCATCTTATCAATTGAAACAAACATAAGAGAGTACTTATCTAAGTAATGTAAAATTTTAGTATTTGATGCTTGTAAAGAGGCCATCAACAGAGACAGCTTAGCTACATGAATCAACTCAGGTGAAGTTAAGAATTTACGCTGTGGTTGAATTCTAATCTGTGAAGTACTATCGAGTTTCAATTAATTCCGTTGCAAAGTCTGTTCCTATATTCTAGATTATAAAATCAAGAGAGACATAGAAACGTTCATCAGACAGCCAACAGACGAAACCTTGCAAAGAAATGGGTGAGTGCTCTCCATTGTCAACCAAAACGTGCTAGGATACCAAATATATGTAAAGCTGACAAAGAATTGGCCAAATCAATTCCATTAACCGATCAATCGCTAGGACTCGGAATAAATTTATATAAGAATGATGCTGGCGGTATACTACGTAGCATAAGGCATTTTAAGAACACACATCTTAAGGTCGCCACAAGCTAAGTGGGAAGATAGATAACTAGCAACAAATGTAAAACTAGAGAGTCAAATAACTATAGAAGTAGTTTTCAGCAACAGATGAACTAGAGAGATGGATATCTTAAGGACTTGCTTCCCCTGCTGCTGCTAAGGAAAATGGAACTCCATATCAGCACTCCTGCCTGCCGGAGGGCTTATGTAAACCCACAACAGAGAGATGATTATGGAGAGTAGACCAGACCACACAAACACAATGGTTGGAACCTTTCCTCTTCTCCCCATCAATCCCTTTGCAAATGGGTAGAGATGACACAACACCCAAAAGCTGAAGAACACTCCACCCAGGAGCTTACTCCACTCTGGGAACTCACTGTACATCGTCCTCGCCACTCCGACGGCTATGGCTATGATGTTGACCATCATTATGGTTATGGGAGGGACCATGAGAAAGCTCCACTTGATCTCATACAGCTCCGCAAACTCCTCTTCGTTCTCGTCCACGGCAGACTTGGATGTCAAGGTGAAGGAGATATCCACTCCGGCTATCACCTTCAACAATCCTTGCAGGACGGCAGCCGGGTGGGCACTGGTGCCACCGATGACCCAAAACTGCTCGTTTCGCCACCAATCGTGGAGTGTGATTCCTGACCACTTTATCTCAAGCACGGCCAACATGCATAAAGTGATGGTAATCGCCAGCAGGAACACCAAGAAGGTTGCACTCAGAGATTGGACGATGAACTGGCCGGTGAAGAGTGAAACTGCAGGGAGAATGCAATATACAAGCAAGAAAATGGAGGTGAACGGGTACATGCCCACATTGAAGTAAGCCACTCTCTGCAAAAACTTCATCCTCCGGCTGGCAAACAAAGCATTGTTCTTGGAGAAGAAGATCTCCACCGAGCCAGTTGCCCACCTGAGAACTTGGTGCAGCCTGTCGGTTAGATTGATGGGTGCAGTTCCCCGGAATGCATCACGCTTGGTGACACAGTAGACCGACCTCCATCCCCTGTTGTGCATCCGATAACCAGTGACAACGTCCTCAGTAACGGATCCATAAATCCATCCCACCCTCTGCCCCCACTCTGTCTTATCTTCATAGAAGCAGGAGATGACGCTAATTGCCTCTGCAACAGTGGCAGCATCCAATGGCTCCCTTGGAACGGCAAGAGAACCAGCCGGCCGGCCTAGATTGTTTCCTTGGAGGTCCTGGAGCAACCTCCCTTGATACTCTGCTACAGGGATGGATGCCACCAATGAGGAGGAATTGCCAAACTTCTTCGGGAGAAGCAGGGACTCCATATCCTCGTCTTCACCATCTTCAACGAGTGGTGGTATCTCTATGATTTCTTCGTCCAAATCTTTTTTTGATGATCTGGGCTTCTTTCTGAAATTCAACTTAATCTTCTTCCTGCCAAACCAGCCTGTATGCTCTGTTGCTCTTGGGGGACTAAACCCATACAGCGCAGTTCTTCTAAAGATGCAACCTGTGCCCACGTACATTGGACCCTGCAATCCATCGAAAGCTCTCATGCTCACATTGAAGAATACAGTATTGTGATTAGCATACCGATCATTGGGGTCAATCCCTTCAAACCTCTGAGGGAACTGGACATAGCAGATTCGGTCGCCTCCTCTGTCCAGCATGAAACACATTCCTTCTCTGAGAGCCAGAGAGTTGTAGATGTAGTGATCACAGTCGAGGTTAAGTATGAAAGGCCCATTTGACATGATAGCACTCGTCCGAACCAGGGCATTCATAGCGCCAGCCTTCTTGTTGTGATCATAATTTGGCCTTTTCTCTCTTGATACGTAGACAAGCAAGGGAAGCCTGATGTCCACATCTGTGGTATCGATGAGATTGGAATCGTCTGGCTCATTGCCATTCACCGGTTCAGAATTGGGAGGAGCAAGCATTGCCTACATAAAAAAATGCAGTCATAAACATGAATCCCTTACATTTCTCAACTGGTTATAATTAATATATCAACACAAGGGCATTCATTCAGAAAGAGGTAAAATGCATGCTTGCTAACCTGAATGATACCAGCATGGTCACCTCTTGAGTGATCACTCTCAGCAGACGACCATGTTCCCGGCCAATGTGCTCCATCGGACATCCAAGTTGCCTTTGGTACTTTAAGAGGTTCAGAGAGGTTGCTCCCCATTTCCATCTGCTTCTTCTTGGCCCGCAGCTCTTCATGGGCATTATAAGCATCGGAACGTCTCCTTATAGAATCGGGCAAGCCATTAATTCTCACCTTGAACTCGTCGTACTCTCTCTTCACCTTTCTCCTTTCCCGCACAAAGTCTTGCCTCACTTTGTTCTTCAAGAAGTCGCGGGTTTGATTGAAGTAGGCCTCTGGGTTTCTAGGCTCTATGTTGTGCTTTCTACAGAAAGGAACCCAAATCCTGGCGAAGCTGGCCGTCTCGGCCAAAGCTTCAAAGGTAAGTAGAGAGCCACCATCGTCAGACAGATAGCAGGCTAGCTTCTCCACTGGGTAGTCAACTGCAAGAATGGAGAGAACTGTATTGGCAGTGACAAGCGGAGGCTCCTTCTCCGGGTCTGCAGTGGAAACAAAGACATCAATTCCAGGGAGGTCCGATCGGCCTTTGGGATTCCTGATGCTGGGGGACTCAAACCGCTCTTTCAGCACGGTGAGGTCACCTACTCGGTTCACCGGACACAGCTTGGGAAGCTGGTCTAGAAGCCAAGAGAAGGCAAACCAGAGCTCACAGGTCACAGACATCCCCCATAGCCACATCGCCTGGCGGTTTGGGTGCAAAATTCGCCAGGCAAGAAAGAAGCCCAGCGCTACTAATCGAAGCACCGCAAGTAATCTGAGGAGTAACATATCTTCATCATAATGGATTGATTGATGGACTGATGAGGCAATATTCAATGCGAAGTATATTATTAAACAAAAAGGGAAAGCTTTGATTTATACCGGTAGGGACTGATAATGGCTTGGGAGACGTTCACTTTCCTGGTCAAGGGCCTCCGTGATCGTTCTCCGAAGTTGGGCGGCTCCTCGTACCCGCCGTTGTTGTACCCATCTTTGGGCCAAAGAGCATTGCCATAACCATAGGTACCTTTGGTCTCGAAGAGCCAGCTGGAGTGATCGAAGTCTTGCTGGTAATGGGGGACTTTGAGAGATTTAACCACTGACAACCTCTTATCAAGCTTGTAATCGGCCATGGAAGGCAAGGGGCCTGCCATATCATCTGCCTCAGAATCCACATACGACCCCTCCTCCTCCTCCTCCTCCCCGTCTGCATCTTCCCGGTACTTGTCTTTGCACCCGGGGCATCTGCCCCCGCTCTGGAGGCACTCAGAGTAGCAGTCCCTGCAGATCTTGAACCCACACTCGCATGGCGGACCCGCCTTCCCCCTTCACCGCCTTCTCGTCGCATCCCATCATCCCGCACACCATCCGCCCCGTCGATTTCGCCGTCTGGGCTGCCTCCTGGGAGCCATCGATGACGTGCCCGCGGGTGACGGAGTTGAATCCGCCGGTGAAGATGGTGCCGGAGATGAAGCTGCTTCCCTGCTGCTTCAGCTCCCGGCTTTGATGTCGTCAGGGAGGCCGCTCTGCTGCGACATGGAAGTCGACATGGGCTGGTGGTCGGGAGTGGGAGGGATGTGGACCGTGTAAGCAACGAACTCAGTGCTGACATTCTCGGTTTCATCCTTGGTGGTTGATCGGTAGCGGCCGCCACTTGAGGCCAGGTTGGCACGGCCGCTAAGGGGAGAATTCGGGTTATTGGAGAGGGAAGTACGGCGAACAGGACTGGTGAGGCTCAGGCGACGAGCTCCACCGCCTTTCCCACTGGTGGACACGGTGATTGTCACCGGAGAATGTGAAGGAGAAGAAGCCATCGTATCTCAAACGAGGGTGCCCCTCTCCTCCTTTCTCCCCCAACCGAAGATGATGAACTACTTGAGCAAAATCCAGGAGAGAATCAAGTAAAAGCTGTGGGAATCTAAAGATCTGATTAAATAAAAAAAAACAGTGAGAGTTGAGTTGAAGAAGACGACGAGAGAGTCGAAGCATTAATGTTGAGAAGGGCAACGGTCGAATTGAGATAGCGGTTGATGGGAGTGGTGTATATCCAACGGCTCTCGGATTGGTAACTGCAGTCAACGGTCGTTTGGCTTTGACTTGTTTGGCAACGGTCACATTTTTTGCATTTAAATTACACAAAAGGGAGCATTGCAAAGGTTACAACGTCCGTATACAGGAACGAAAGTTAAGATCCATCCATATACAGGAACTGTGAATCAAAATCCATGTACAGGAACTGTGATAGTGACCGATCCCGCCAACCACGCCAACGTCTGGTTCTTGGATCCCACGATTTAGAGGCGTTCATTGCACAAAAAACGAAGTTAAGATCATGTATGCCTACGCACATGAAAAAACGTCCACATCATCTCCTTTTTTTAAAAAATAAAACAAAACTTGTCTTATATTTGGGAAAAAGCTCAATATAATAAATTGTTCCTAAAAAATTACCCTTACATCAGACATGCACTTCAGCCGTGTATAAATAACGTTTTGTCTTCCACCATGATCGAAGAAAAGCAATGTAACTGAAACGGAAGTAATAAGTGGATTATAATGTATTGCTGGTCGGGCAACTGGTTTGTCATGTGAGTTGCGGGCCTCCGGTCGCGGCTGTGGCGATCGCCACTAAGCCGCAAAGCCGGTGGTACTTGCCCGACCCGTTCGTGCACGCGCCGCGCGCACCCAGCACGCCGTGCGGTCGTATGCGTCGTTAGTTCGTGCCAGGTCCGCCGCGTCGCGCGCGAGCATCGGCCCTGCTGTGGCATTCGGTAATCCGACTGGCGCGATGCCCGGCAACTTACGGTACTTCCCTTGGAGTGGGCGGCGAACGGCGTGCCGGCTTCGCTCCTGTTCGCGAAGGGCGGCATGGAGCGGAGAAACGGTCGTATGCCAGTAGAGCCACTTTGGCTGCCACTCCTAAGTCG
>JAURVB010008098.1:0-71643 GCA_033002965.1 Piper betle | reverse complement strand
AAAATCAACTAGGATACTGTTTTTCTGACGCTGTGGGATCCTTGTTAGCAAGTTTTCGCTTCTTTACAAAGAGAACGAGAAAAAAAGTGAAGAAACAGCAAGTTAAAACAGAAAGTGGTAAAAGTTATGCCAAAAACGGTCCCTAGAAGATGTCTCACTTAGAGATTGTGGACGAAATACTTTGAGCCCGGATCTTGGAAGGCTGCATATCTGTAGATGGTCGCCTTCGAAATTTATGATTTCTTTCATGGGCGATAGAATAGGACCGAAGGCAATCAGATATGTGGATCAAGTGCTGCTCATTATCGTTTAAGAAGCGGCCAAGGTTTTGTCTGTAATTCTCAGTTTGGTTCTTTTCCTCTTTGGAGGAGGTGTTGATTTTGCTAAGAAGAGGCATTCCATCAGATTCTTCATCATCAGACCAGTAACCATTTTCGATGCCATCTTGCATTGCTTCTAGATCATCATACTCCTCATCTGGACTTAGTGGAACCTTCATCAACTGGGCCTTCCATCTAAAAAGGAGAAAATTGTAATTAGCTTTAGTAGTACACTAGTTCATGGACAATCCTAGTTCTGATTAAATGGCGCAGAGACCTCAATCGATATGAAAATTTGTAACATCATGTATAAAATATGAAGTATAGTAGTGTTCACCTCGTCATGAATTTCCTTTTCCTCAGGGTCACTTGTATCCTCGTCAGTATCCACATCAACACGATCGTCGAGCTTCTTCATCACTCCCAGATACTGAAAGTTCCCCCTTGGGCTGGTAGATAAATATTGTAAGAGATAAGGACATAATTTGATTCCAGATGTTCCTAAGCAAAACCAGGATATCATACATTTAGGAGGAGTCACAAGATAATATAGACAAATTACCTCTTTTGCAGGTCCATCTGATATCCTGGGTGAGCTGCAACATGAGGAATGACACCGGCTTCCAGACTCGGCCCCATCACCTTTAAAGTCGCCAACGCTTCCAGTATGGCTTGTCCCTCCAGTATCATTTGGCCAAGCACTGATCCCAAAGTTTCCAAATTGGAGATTAACAGGCTCTGCCGTTCCAGTCTCGCAAAGGCCCATACATAGGACTTCCAATGTTCTTGTCCTCCCATTACTTAGAAATTGGCTTACCATTTCCATCACAAGATTCAACAGGCCAGGCCTTCGCAACAGATCCATCGATATTAAGAAGAGCCATGAGATGACGAGAAGAACCTTTCTCTCTGAATAAGCTGAAACATGCCCTTGGAACTAAGTGAATTAGCAGCACACTGATTTCTGTACTCTTCATCAACAAGTGAAACTGTATTTGTATTAGCGTCATAAAGCTGCTCTTCTCCTGCCTCACGCCTCCGCAGACAGGAGAAGACAGTAGCATGAATTGCCGCTACACTGCGGTCAACATTGGTGTTATTTATTTTTGGCACCAGATGTTTGTCAGCTCTATTACAGAGGTATTGAACAAAATAATAAATGAGAAACCAAAAGAAAATATATACTATTTTATAAAAATACGATAACACATAACAATCTACCATGACATTAAATCATTATCTCATTCGTTTTTACCCGAGCCGAGTCTGAACTCCAAGGCTCCCTACTCATTCATATTTATCAGTTTGTTTCATAACAAGTAATACATTCACGCAAACACATCAAAATTATCATTTACATAACAATAACACACCATCATTATACATACGTTACACGCGGCAGGTACATGTGTGCGCGGTTCCGCGCTGCTCCTCCGCAGTCCTGACAGCTTTCATCGCTCGCATTCCTCACCTACATATATATAGAAAAACCGTCAGTAACGAGTGTTACCGGCCCGGAAAATAAGTAATATCAATCTGGCACAGGAGAGCAAACTCTCCTGTTGAATCAAAACCATATACTTCCTCAAGAACTCTCATCAGGGCACATACGGGAGCCGTCGCTGTCGGCCGTCGCCTCGGGTCGACAGCGTCCCCCTTTCTTTCTCATTCTCATACCTTGGCCATTTCTCTATCGCTTCTCGCATCAAATTTCATTCCTTACCGCCCTCTGCACCTTCCATATTACTCCTGGCCTTGAGCACAAAGGCCGAGCACTCTCAGGCAGTCGCCTTCAGTACCCTTTGAACCACAAGTCTAGACATGCGCTGCATTGCAGTACCCGTAAACCTCCACACTTCTCCGGGTTTGAGGAACTCAAAGGTGGAGTTGTCCGGATCCTTCGGGAACGAAGTGGGTTCTCCCCAGCTCCAGAGCCCGCTCTTCCGAGCACACGCCCTATCTGAAGACGTGGCCGCAAGTACCCCTCATCCCATCTCTCACCGAAAACACAAAAACTATACATATATAGGCCTGGGTTGGGATTTATACAATAGGCCCGAAGGCATCGTGAGCTGGATCTGAAGTTCGAAAGCAAACTCGAGGGATCTCATCCTCGAGGGTTATTAATCCGAAATAAAACTGTTGGCTAAATGGCCCGAGTTAAGTGGGATCTGATAAAACGCCACTTAACTCGTCCTGCACATGATAAATCAAATATACAATAGAGTAGCGTAAAATAGAGAACGAGTCCTAAACGGACCTGGTAGAAGCTCCAAACGGGTCCATGCGCCTAGGCGGCGAGCTCCTACACCGTACCTACACAATCAAGCTAAAAACTAACGCCCGCATGATGAATCACACATCCTATAGCATGCACACACAATCAACACAATCACGCATCAATCAACACACATCAACCTATATCAATTCTAGCAAGTCTACTTAGGCTAGTTTGCATTAGATCATGATCATCGCCTAGTTATCCTAATTAATTTCTTAGCCTCCATTTTTAACACCACTCAATCAAACAATTTTCATATTTTATCCTTAATCAAATCTACATTTATATATATTATTATAACACACACACAAATCCTGCCATGCAATTCTAATAATTAACATTTTTAAATAATTAAATTAAAATAAATTATACCTCGCGTCGTCGAAAATCGGCGACGGTTAGGGTTTCCGTTTCGTGGCTCAAAATTTGAATTCGGCACCTAGCGGCGTCCGAAGTCCGATCAGATTGGATCGAGTGCGTTCGGCGGATGATCCAGCGAATTTCCCACGAATCCAATTTCCGGCGATTCCGGCAGTTTTTCGGCGAGTGTCGGCTGTTTTTCGGCGGATTCCGGCGGTTTTCCGGCGATGATTCGGGACGGGGCAATCAGGGGGTCTATCGGCACCAGCTCGACGAGCTTGGTCCGATGGCGGTGTCAAACAAGGTAGCCGAGGCGGCGATGGCCGTCGGCGGCGGCGTTGAAAACGGGCGGCGGCGGTGGTGTGCTCCGATCGGGGCTGCGGCCGGCCTCGACGGCGCTCGGGATGGTGGGGGAAATGTCGGCGACGGCGAGGGGGTGGTCGTCAGTGCCACAGCGGCGGCGGCACGGTCCAGACGGCGGCGGAATCCGGCTCGGAGTGGCTACGGCCGAGGTGGTTTCGTGGGGCGATTCCGACGTCGTAGCGGCGAGATGGTGGTCGGGGTGGGTCGCGGCATTGCATCGGCAACTGCACGGTGGGGCGGGGCAGCATTGATCGGCGGCAGTGCGGCAGTGCAGCATTGGCAGCAGTGGCGGCGGCGACGACCGTGGGTGGCGCGGCTAGGGTTTGGAAGGGTAAGTGTCGGGAGGAAGAAGAAGTGCTATAGTGGCAGTTTCGTAAATAAGTATTGACTCGATTCCTACTCGAGTCAAAATAATAACTAGTTCGTAATAAATTCTAAAAAAAATCTAGAAAAATATGGAAAAATTCCATAAAATAAAACAAACACAACAACATCTAAATGACATGCTCTATAACTAATAACCCACTTGAATATGATCCAACGCGTCCTAATTCGTCATTCGGCCCTAAAAATATTCTACGATAAAATAAAAATAACAATCAATACTGTATACCTCCATATACTTGATAACCCATTTTTCATCATCTTTCAGGCGTTATCATCGTACACTTGAGCATACATGACCCTTATCGCTCATAACTCACAGCTGGCCTCAGCTCAGCTCGGGGTCCATGAAGCTGACTCGACTCGAACCATCGGTTGAACTGACTGGTTCACTCCCGTAAAACTCTGACTCGAGTCACGGGTTTTACACTTTTCATGTAGGTGAGTTACATTGGATGAAAAATTAACTATTAAAATATTTTATCTTTGAAGTATATATAATATTGGAGTATATTTTGATGTCAATGATTATTTTAAAGTTTTTATACATTGATTATTTTTGTTTGACTTTAAAAATTGAGAACATACTAATTAAATTGTAAGTGGTTTGATATGATTATTAATATAAATGTATAGTTCTAAATTCCTAAATATAAGAGTGACTTTTATCTTTTTTCTATGTATGTCATTTTTTGTTATTTTAGAAATTAAATATCAAATTTTATGTATAAACTTAATTAATTTTACTGTATATTATATTTTAAAATTTTCATAAACTATAATATTAGCCTTACAAATATTGAAGATATTATATTATTGATATAAAATATCAGACACTCGGTTGGTCGTTCGGTTGGACAAAGAAATTTCCATGTTTGGTTTGTTTTAATTCGATCAAATTCAGGTCAGACATGCTTCGACACTTCGGTCGGACGGACAAATTCGAACGTCCACGCCCACCCCTAGACATCAGAAGGGTATACATAATGACGACCCATGGTTGCAATTGCCTTAGTTTCAACTTATTCAATACAAAACTTTTTAGAAGTGATGATCATCACCAGAACCTTCGTACCATGATTGATGAAACTTCAATCATATTTAACAATCTCTCCTTTCCTAAACGAAATTCAAAAATTCATTCACTCTATAAGAAAAAGAACTAAACTTCAAGATCCAATATTGAAAGAAAACATTTCAAAACTTATGTTGTGGACAATGATATAAAAAATAAAAAAACATGTATAAGGAAGCTATAGCCATTCCCCCAAAGGAAACGTCTTTAAAAAAGCAGTGAAGAAATGGATCGTCTTTCACGTGACAGTTCACGGCCGTTATCAATCATTAGAGTGTTTTGGGAGGCACGAGATCTCACGGAAGATTGGAAAAAATGAACACTAGAGGTATAATTGGAAAAGTAGACAAAAAATTAAGAGTATTATCAGTCGTCAATGATTTTTTAGATCTAACCGTGCA
The DNA here is from genome assembly GCA_033002965.1 of Piper betle. Taxonomy (NCBI): domain Eukaryota; kingdom Viridiplantae; phylum Streptophyta; class Magnoliopsida; order Piperales; family Piperaceae; genus Piper; species Piper betle. Next base: position 66,459 of record JAURVB010008098.1, on the reverse strand, counting down.
CATTTTGTTTTACAAGTACAACGCACTTCTAAAATGCGACGGCGTTCGTAAGAGAAAAATTTTCTAACTAACAATATTATTTCAAAGGTCACAAGGAGAATTGAATTGTATTAAGTAGCTTTGTTATTTTTAAGAGAAAATAATATTTAAATTGGCAAGAAGAATGTTTTTTTCCAACCCGCAAAACAATGCTTGATATTTAAAGTAAAAATGCAAATGTTATAGGGCCCACAGGCATGCTCGCCCGGCCTACAGATGGGCTTCTTCGAAGAGAAGGGCCGTGTAATTCTATTGGGCGTGCCAGCTTGGACCATTTAAGTATTTAAAGTTCATTCCACAAGGGAAAACTTTACTTGTCATAAGAACTTATAAAACTCCTTTCCTCTCATTGGAATAACTAGCCGAAGACCATGTAATAAGCGGGCTATATTTAAAATTTATTTTAATTAGTTTTTATTAAAAATAAAACAACTTAAATGTAATAAAATTTTAAATTGTTTTATTGTTTTTACGTTTAAAGTGTTTTGCCATATTTTATTTAAATTAATTACATATTTCTAATATAATCGAGACATCCAATTTAAGTATAATTATACGTGAATATTTTGCTAATAATAATTAGAAAGACATTCTTAGATGAAGCACCTATCATCTATATATATGTTTTAAAATTAACTTGAAAATAGAACTTAATGTAGTTTTGAATTTATGTGGAGAATGAAAAATAGTTACTATTGCAAAAAAAAAATATTGCGATTGATGAGAAGAGTTTTTATTAAAAATATTAATGAGAATTTTATTAAATATGAGAATAATTATTTTAATACATGTATTCTGGGTATATATTTATTACGAAAAATATACTTATACAAATTTAATGACAATGTCAACGTAAGACTTTGGTATAAAGTAGATAGATGGCAATGCTGCCCTACTCGTTCTCAAGCAGAGAACTATGGGAAGGATGGTGATTGACTGGAATGGGCTTCTGGACCGGATTTAATAGCATTAGAGGCCCCATAAAGCCCCGTTTCTCAAAGGCTCACTTTGTTTTGGTTTATATAACCGTCCACTCCCTTGCCTTCCCATCATTCTTCCCCCTTTTCATAAATCTTCTAATTTTTATTTTTTCCTCTTTTTCCCGCAATTCCGGCTCTCGTCAATCATGACCAAACTCTTTAATGTCGCTCTTGTCAATCAGCGTAGGCGACGCTACTCTACGATATTGAATAAGCAACTAGTGCAACCACACGAGTCCATATCATAGGGACGCAAGTGCTCGGCCATTACCAGGCTCGTCGCTCTTTTGCTTGACAAATGGCAAGCACATCTCTCTTCCTAAATATGGGGTTTAAACTTTAAACCAATTTTATTTTCGGTGGCGAGCTAAAATTGAAAACCATAATAAATCGAAGTCAAATAATCAATTCTGTACTGCTTCTAACCAGTTAGATTTGATTTTAAATGGGATCGAAAATAAATCAAAATGTGTATTGATATTTTGATTTGAAACGACATTGGACTGAATCAAATCAACCAAATTAACTAAAACTTTTAAAAAATATTCTAAAGTCTATCTTTTGTGTCAATTGTTATAAACTATAATATTGTTATGATAAATTTTATTTGTTTGAAATAATATATATTCTTAGAATTACTTATTAAATGATTATATTCACAAAAATAATATTATACATTTTATTAAATAATTAACCAAATCTATTTTTTAAGTAACATATCTTGAAATTTGGTTATTCAGTTACATAATTGAATTAATTGAAATATTTTAATTTGATTTGATTTTGTTTTAAAAGTAATTTGGTTCAGTATCAATTACAAAATCTAGCTAATGGAATAGCACCTGATTTCCTCGCTATGCTAGGTGACGTCATGAGCCTAACACAATTGCTAGCGGGTGTTCTCATTGAGTTCATTGCACAATGGTCCATTGCAAGTATAAGAACATGATAGAATGGGTAATAGGTCTAAAATGTTCTCACAAAACAAATTTTCTAGATATAATATAAGATTAGGGTTTTTAGTTTATCTTTTAGAATAGTATAAACCTACTTAATTTAGGATTCTCCCCAAATCTTGGGCATATAATACATCCAACAGCAAGCATTTGCGGCAATGACTTTAAAACATAGGTAGGGGTAGATTGCAAGAGAGGTCGCTCTTCGGGTTGGAAACCAAGGTGGTGTCACCATTAAGAAATTGGTTCCCGCCCTTGCTTGAAGGGGAATCATGAAAGTAAAAAGAGATAAAAAATTCACTTTTTTAATCAAACCCAATGATTGTAAAATTTCATAATCAGGAGCTGAACTTGAGTTTTTCTTCTTGATTTCTCATGAAAGATTCAAAGAGTTGGACCTCCTTAGTTTGATACCTTCTTTTGCTTCCATCAATCGAGACATAGACGTTGGCCCTTGATGCCGAAAAAGGGTCTATCTTACCCTTTGATCATGGGCTTCATTAGGGCCACCTTGTTATTATTGTCACCTTACCCCTAAAATGTAATTGATCAAATTGAAGATTTACAAGTCTATCTTCACTTATATATTTGATCTTACCCTATGAGTTATTAGATGTGAGACTACTTTTTAGGAGTTAATACACAAATGATAGCTTTATTGGTGGATTGACAAGAATCATCATTCCAAGTACACAGATATACAACTCCTTTAAAGAATAAAGATTTATGAGATTCAAATGCTGTGAAATTTCTCTAGAAAATATCGTTCAATTTTTTGAAATATTTGGGAGATGAGGATCCAGAGGATTGTTTAAGCCAAATCCAACATTTTTTAAAGTTTTATGCAATACTTGTTGATGATCAAGTTCTTAAAGGGCAAGCATGAATTGAAGAGACAACACTTAAAGTAGCAGAAAGCTAACTACAAACACTTATCACAAATAATTATAAGTTCAAATAATTGATTAGCATGCAAGCACAAATGAAATACGGAAGACAAGTAAATAGTAAGAACTCAAATAATAAAGTTTGTGTGAGAGACATAACGAGTTTTATTTTAAGTTGCTACTTGTTTTGGTAAACAAGTCAAATCATACAAGATAATAGCACACAAGTACGAGGGAGAAGAGAGGAATTTTCAAAGAGCTTTCCAACTAGTGCTCTTTTCTTCTAGCTCACCAAGTCTTTTCGTGTGTAGGTCTGTTATAGCTCCAGTAGGCAAACCAACTTGTAACCTTATAAGCAACCAATCTAGGTGTCCTTCACAAACACTTCACAAGTGCCGAGGAGCCTAGCATTCCAAACACCATTGGAGTCCCAATAAGCATTCTTTCTCCAACACCAAGTGTGAAGGATCCTAACTCCACTAAGCTCCAAATGCCGTTGGAGCTTTACAACCTTGGAAGCTACACTTTCTCCAAACAAATTCTCTCCTCAAGCAAGATGCTTCCTCAAACATACTCCCACACCTTGGGAGTTTATAAGCTACTCAAACACACTTGGGTTGACCACTTTACAATGTACTTTACTCGGTACAATAAAAAATACCTAGAATACAAGTTAATAGTTAAGCCTTTCCTAACATGCTTGTGCTTTTAATTTTGATCCAAGAGACTCTAGAGTTCATTAAGATAGCAAGAGGTGTTCAAAACACTTTCGCCAATGCCCTATATATAGGTTTTCCAAGCTTTTCCCAAAATAGGAACCATTGGGATTTAAACCTCCTATTTTTACTTTTTCAATGACGAATTTTGACAAATTTTTCATATCAATCGGCTACCAAATGAACGTCCAACTGCCAGCCAAACAATCACTTAAAACTAGCTACGTTAGCTTGAGCTGCCGAATTCATGCTTATCTTCAACGCTACTACTCTCATATTGATTAAATTTCCTTATAAACCACAAACTCTTCATTTCTCTTTCAGATAACTCTAGCTTAGGTCCACAACTCTTTTGGGATTAATAAATGCTCAATCAAGACTAATTAATTTTGAACAATGCTTGACCTTGCAAATAAAGTAAATAAACACAATTAAGTTCAATATTTGTAATTATTTGACATTTTATTTAATGCACTAAAATACCCCTAATATATACTTGAACTAATATAAAAGCCTACTGAAGACTAACAAAATAAATTCAACTTAAATCAAAATACAAACTCTTTTAGAGGGTTATTAGAGATCCCTTGATGTATTTTTGAAAACATAAGATCTAGGTCAAAGTAGCTTTCGTGCTATTTATATGAATCCCTTACCTAGATTGCTATATATGTGTATGAGTGTTCTCTTTTTACAATATAAGTTTGGGGTTATGATATGCAGCCTACACCATGTATTCTTGAAACCCTGAGTTGTGTAGTGATAGAGAGTAATCTAGAGTAGCATAGGTTTTGGAATTTGCAACTCTTGGTTTCGAGCTAAGCAAGTATATTGGTGGGTGATACATAGGGGTTGTGGACAGGCCATACAGTATGGTATGTTCATGTTTTCCTTGCCTTGCTTAGTCTACCAGTGTTATATTTATGTTTATGACATGATGCCATGCATAGTGTGGGCATATGATATGAACCGTATTTAACGTGCTAACGTTTATGATTTGCATGAGAATACTTTGCATGTCTCTCATTTTAACCATGGTGAGCATATTCTAGGAGTATGTTATGATTATTATTTCTTTGTGGGTAGATGTACCTATTTGTTAGATTCCCATGTTTTTTAGTTATTTTTGGATGGGTAATCTATTCATTACTTACATGTAATTTTCTATATAGGTTTGGCATGGTAGTGGCGGACAGGTGGACACAAGGATCGAGATGACTCATGGTAGAAGTTGACTTCATTGTTCTACATGGTATGTGGCATGTGTATGATGCAAGCCGTAGGCCATTTTATGATATGAATGCTATGCTGGGCTAGTGGACCAATATGGCATTGTATGTGCGTGTGAGCCTTCGTGCACTTCAACTCTAAACCTATATGAGTTAGTACCTTATGTGTGACTTTTAAGTATAATTTTTATCACTTACATGTGTTTGAACTATTCTAAGTATAATGTTTAACACTAACATGTGTTTGAACTATTCTACAGATACTATACTAAAGGGTATGCAAGTCTCACCAGGATTAGTCCATGTTACATGTACTATAGAGTAGGCCATGATACATGTACTCTCCAAGCTTCAGAGCCTAGGAACTGATGGTATAAAACCACATGTATTGAAACCTTGTTTCTTTTGTAGGTTTGTAGGTGCTTTGAAATCATGGATCAAAAGAGCTTCTATATTTGCGTGGTTTTGTTGGAGAGAGCAAGTGAGAGGTGGTGGTTAGATGACCATAAACTCCCCACTTAAAGAATGTTATGAAACTATTCCTAGTATGTGCGTATGTAAAATGTCAAAATGACCTATGTAGCTATGATGTGTGATATTTGATTAATGAATGCGCGGTATATGATATGTTTTAGCTATGTTTGTGAGTAACTGGAATGAAGGTGGTGGCTTAGATGACCATAACCTATTATATCTAATTACTCCGAGGCAATGGTGCATGAGCTGATATCATATACCCTCCTACCTCTCTAAACTTTATTTTTATGTCACCATCATGATCTAGTAGGTTGTTGACATGGGGAATTTTCTCCCAACTGTCCTAGTTACAAGGATATTTTGGCCAGATTCTCTCCAAGATTTTAGTCCCTCTGCCATTTTAGTGCACATAGGGTATTCTATTTACATGAGCCTAGCCTTAGGTGTCCCATTATATGCATTTGGCTATTTCCATTAAGATGGAAGGCTATGTGTGTTGTAGTTTGGTTGTCAGCTTCCCATGAGTCGATCAAAGTCTTCATTTGGCATATATGCTTTTCTTTTCCTTGTGCTTTCTTACATTTTTAGATATGTGATTAGATTGGTAGCTTGCCACGCTGACTCAAAGCATGAGGTACAACTTGGATTTAGTCCTCACATTAATGATTAGCTCAACATAGCATGAATAGTGATAAGATCATGGTATAGCAATAACATTGTGACAATTAACGGAGTTGTGTGGTTGGTGATTTTTGAGCCGCATTAGATATGTCAAGAGAAGATACACACTATGGCGCCAGCATGCCAGGCAGATCATGTCTACTTGGGTGAATTAGACTTTAGAATAGTTGGAAACACCATGGAGAGTAGATCCTCGTATGTGCAGGTAGGGGTAGATGCCACCACTACTAGAACCCTCATGGAGAAAGGAATAACAGTATTAGCAGTCATGCCTTAGGTTTGATCAGGGGAAAAGATAGAGAGCCAGACGCATGCTCCTTTTGGTCGTGAGAGACTATTTCAGTAGGATGACATCAGGAGTGCCATTAGGAAGATGACAAACCGGCAAGCCAATTGGGATTGATACGTGTAATAGAATGAAGATTTGGTACCTTCGAGATGATAAATTAGAATTAAGGAGGTAGAGAAGAGATAGTTTCCTCACAAAAAAAGATGAAACTCACCTTAATGATATTAAAGTTTAGGAATAGTTTCATTCCTAGTCAAACCAGGGACACTAGTGTCAATGTCAGACTTGGAGATAGATATGACAATAGAGAAAAGGATGAATTGGACACCCATTAGCTTAGAGATAGACAAGATAGTCAGTGGGTGGTTATGACAAAAATATCATGGTGAGAATGTTGCAGAGCAGATGAGCCAATAGAGGGCACAACGAGGTAATTAGTGGATGAGAGTAATTAGTCACCAAGTCCATTCTCCTCTTGATCACTATTGCACTTACCACTGGTTCATAGGATCATGGATTGTTCAGGAATTTCAAGTTGATGATCATCTGGCCAGAGATGAGATGGAGTAGGGGGTATAGAGCTGATCTAGATTTCAGAATTTGTGTATGCATGAGGCTACTCATTAGGGTAGGATTTTGGTGTCACGACTAAGTAGTGGAATATGGTCACACAGACATAACACATAAGGAGTGTACAATATCTCGACCTTCCTATGTTTTATACCACTTTACCCTAGTATAGACATTCCTTTGTCAATATCCATAGATAAAACATAGTAGTTATGCCACTTAGGTGGCCTCCTTGGGTGGGCAACCTTCTAGGTCGATGGGTAGGCACCCTTCTAAGTCCTCTTAGCAAGTTTTATAAATTACATCATTACCATATCCCAATTTTCGGGGCAATTTATGACACTTATGATTAGTAGCCAATTGCGTGAGTTGGATTGATCAATATGGTACTGTAGCATCTTCGCCTCCTCAGATAATAGTTTATGAGCCCCTTGTTCTAAAATTCTAGGACGTAATTTTTCTGAGGGAAGCTAGTAAGACACGGACCTCCAATCTGGTACATTATGTTGAGCAACCAACAACTGAGGCTTATGTTTTATTGCTTATAGTTCAGGAGCCAATGCTCATATATTTTAACTTCAGGAGATAAGGTTCACTTTATGTCATTCAGTGGTAGTCTTTAGCTTCTTCTTCTTATGTATTAGTAGATTGGTAGCTTAGGGCTATCTTCACACGAGTTTCCCTCATGTTCTACATTAGTTTAGCAGTAGAGTAGATTTTTAGTTGCTTAGTAGCAAAATCGTGGAGTACCTTGTTAGCCTTAGATGAGCCCTGGAGCTTACCCTACCTAGTACCCATTTGATTTCCCTAGATTTCTATAATTTTCATCCCTTTATTTGTATTTCAAATGCTCAAGGCTACAGCACTGTGGTACAAAGGCTGCGGCGTTGAGTTACGTGTGTGAGTTTCTTGGTGTGTGCAATGACGGTGCTACCCATGTTCTTTGCATGGGTTCTAGGCCATTCCAGGGCTGCAACGCTCACGTCCCTACTTCACAAAGTTGTATCCCAAAGGTGTATTTTTTAACACCAACACTGACCTTCCTCTTCCTTAGCCTCATGACTGCCACCACTCTGCATGTAACCCCCAATTCAGGCTAAAGAACGGACCAAATCTTGATGTTATTATTTGAAAAGCTGTTCATTGGATTATTGTCATACAATTTTTATGAAAATGGATCATAACCCTTAAGGAGGCTTGAGACCGACACCTTACAATATTTTCATATAATGCATACTGATCATACTATCATAGGAAGAATCTTAAACTTAGGGGCTCTTGATTGAGCATTTTGAGGCCAAGAGAGGTAGCACCTCCCTTATAACTAAGAGGGTGACTTTCATATGAAATGATCAGTATGAGCTAACAAAGTTAACTCCCCAATGCAACTAAGAGGTTGAGTTCTTGAAAGATGCGGATACATGATCCGGTTTTTATACTTAGTTTCAGTGAAATCGATGAAATCTTTGATTACTTAATATTGATGGATTGTGGCAAAGTAAAGTGTAGCTCATGGTTACCTATTACATATACCCCAAAAAAGATAAATTAAAATGTGGAAGCATCATTGCATGCCATGGGCATCATACTATAAAACTCGGTCTTCCTATGGACTCTTTGTGTAGTATAAACCGTAAGTTCCTTCAATTCACATTTCTCTAACACTCACACATAGCTATACGCAAATAAGTTTCATGTACCTTAAATTATTCCTTGTCATGTTATGGGAGTTAGAGGCTTATACACTATGTAGAAGATTGTTAGCTTTTGCCCCAAGTTAAATATATTGCACAACAATTATAATAATTATATAATAAAGACACATGTACGCAAATCAACCATGGCATACACCCAATCCAGAATCATACATGGTGCATAAGTTTGGGGTGCATGCCCAAAATATAGTCCAATAGCTCAATACATAGTACAAATACATAACACATGGCACCTACCACCCCCATGAGCTGTAGATCTGCGGGCCTAAGCCGGCCAACGCGATGGGACTTTACTACATACATATAAAAAATATGCCAGTAATAAAATAAATTTAATTACCACTACAAAATAACTAATGATTTTTCAAGACTGGAAAATGGGCACTCCATTACCCATGAAAACTTTAGAAAAAGCCTCATAGGGGTGTAAAGAAAAATAATTTTCATAAAATAGGCAGACGTATAAGCATGACAAAACATACTTACATACATAGTTTATACCCTCACATCGTCTATATAATACCCCCCATGGTAGTCATATGACATTAGAATAGTTTGTTATGATAGTGCCAAAAATTCTAAAAATATGATGCGTTACGTAGTACCCTCATATATTGTACTACTTTAGGGTTTAAAGAAGTAGTAGTAGAATTTATACTACCCATATATTACTCTTATATTCGTAAAAATGAAACCCTCATGAACTTATAATAAGCATAGGTAGGGATTGCATCATTATGCAAAACGCTGCAATGCCTCTACACATGCATAACTCATAAAACTTATTTAACTTAAAGTGTTATACATAAATTGATAATCTTAATTAGAATTTAGGGTTTTGATTTACATTTAGTGGAAAAGTCCAAACTTAAGGTTTAGACAAATAGACTTAACCAAATGATTTTGTGGATGGGCCAAATAGTGTCTAAATGGGCTAAAATTACCTAGTATAAAAACCATTGGGGTTTGGTATAAAAATTACCAAGCACTAGTCCATGGGCTAACATGGTAAATAAGACCTACTAAGGTTAAGGTGCCGGAAATAGTGTACTTATGCCACACACCAATTTTCCTTAGTCTCATTCATAGGCTTGGAGATTCCAAATGGGCTTGGGTAAAAGCTTATGGTTATCAAACACCCTAGTACTAGCCCAGTAAATTAACAGGTCTAAAACTATTGTAATTTGGCCTATGTGGGCTCGGGAGTGGTAGCCATTGGCCAAGACATTTTAGGAACTGGCTGGACCTAAGTTGGTTGGGCAATTCCTACCATATTATCTACCCTACAAATGGCCATGAATTTTTACAAAAAAACTACTAGAAAACATACAAAGGTCTAGTTAATATTTCATAAAATTTCACTACCCACACTAGGATCAACAATATTTGCAACTAGAGCTATGAAATTAAGGTTACACCCCACATTCTTGTACACTTTCAAAATCTGAGCTAGCTTGCCACCTAAATGAATTTTACATAACCCAAAATTTTGCATGTCGATAGCTGACAATTAGTCAATCCTTGTACAATTTTTATATAGTTTATACAAATATTTTAGGGGCTCAACTAGGAGCACAAATACAGAACATAACCAATTATACCAGAAACACAACATACACATACAATGCTTGGCCATGACTAAGGTCATTTTAGCATGGTATTTTAGTGAAACATGACCAACACCTGTTACAACAATCATGCTAAAGATGGTATGCAAAGCCTGCCTATATAAGGGGAGAAAATTGGGGAAATTGGTGGATTATACTACAAGCAGTAAAGCTGCCACCTTTTTCTAGTTGTCTCCAATTTTGACTCCAATACATGTTGATAAAAGCAGAAAGAAGGGAAGCATGCTCCATCAAAATAGTAGATCTAATCTTATGAAATATATAGAAATGATATCATGCAAAAAATACAACATAGAGAAAGAGTTATAGAAGATATACCAAGACTATGTAAACAGATTATCATATCATGCTAAAAAATACAAAATGATACAATGAAGAATGAAAAATGATGAAATTAACACCTAAATGTATCTAACACACTCAGATACAAGATAAAAGTGTCAAAAAAAATATACAAGCAACACATGGAGCAACAACAAGCAAAACTACAAACACACCACACAAAGTGGGGGAGACTTACCTCCAAAGCATCAAGGGGCGGTATCTTGGGGTTTCCTGCTCCAAAACCTATAACCCTATGACCCTAAGAAGACTTGGAGAGGCTTAGGAGACCAAGGAGAAGCCAAGGAAGGAAAGTAAGGGGGCTGGGAGGTAAGGGTGAGCCAACCAAGCAAGTAAAAGGGAGAAAAGAGGAGAAGGGGCGTTTATCGAAAAGGGAAATACTACCAGCGCAAGGGCGTCGGCAAGGAACAAGGGCTCTGGCCTCTAAACTAATGGATCATGTAGGCATGGTCTGATGATGTCATAGGCAAGGAACAACTAAAACAGGTCATGGGATGGGTGTTAGGGCACTGTCCTTGTGCCCAACACTCTTGCTCCAACCCAAAACCTTTATTCCAATCTTAGCCGACTCAAGAAACACAAGAGGGAGCCTTTTTTGTGCCCATAATGATTTTTGTATATGATCCTTCCGATGTCAGAGCCCATTATTCTAAATCTTAGCCAATTTGGTCATTGTTTGGCTCATACAAAAAATTTTTCATTCAATGATGCATTTGCTTGATATCGTATTAACTTTTTAACCCTTTGATCCATTACAACCTAATAAATCATAATGATCTTGATTACTTCAGAATTCAAATTATTGGAGGGAAGACTTACGATGAAACATATGATAATTTGATTCTGTGTAATTATATAAATTTTTAGCCAATCTTCGTAGAGCTGAATTTTAAGTTTGGGATGGCCAAAAATCTTTTTGGGAATTCAATTTATGATTTTACAATGCAATTGAATTTTGCTCTTAATTTCCTTGGTTGAAAGTTGATTTGAGAATATGATTAATTTTTATGAGGACACGGTTGCTAATATGATTGATGGAATAAGTTATTTTGGCTTAAATGTTAAAAATTTTGAAGTGTAATGTTTTAGTTAGAGACTAGCAAATATTCAAGCTTGAGAGCTTATTAACTCTCAATTAGTGTTAATATTTTGTGTTAGTATGATTATATTTTTGAGTCCCTTGTTCCGATTTTGTATATGCTTTGGATAAAAAATAAGAAATCTATAAGAAATGGACAAAGCAACCAAATCCTACATCTTTGGATCTGTTTTGTAGTAATGACGATGCATTCTACAAAATAGAATTTTCCCAAACACACATGCAAGTGGAGGGCAGGACTACACACACTAATCCTAAGATGGATCACTTGTGGAAATTGTCAAGTGGGGACATTCCTGCAAAACTATTAGCTTACAATTCTGCAATTCTTCATATGCCTCTGATTTGTGGACAACTCTACCTAATCAATACAATCCCACAACTAATGGCATCGGATGGGCACCTTGATAAACAGGAAATGAACACACTCGCTTATTGCAATTGATTAAAGGAGAACATGTCATGTGCATTAGTTGAGAATAAAGCTACAATGAGTCTTCATGGAAGATGCAAGGAAAGACATTAAATAACTATCTACTCCGAATTTGCTATAAAGTGAAACCTTCAGTTACAAATGAGGAAGCCCCTTTCTTCACCCATTTCTTCTTCTTTCAGACCTTAAAGTCTTAAGTTCTTCAACGTTTTAATCTATAGGAGGGAGAAGTCCCTAGAGTTTGAGAAGAAGAAGCCTTGAAGTCAAGATACAAGTAAACAAGTGAAGTTGGAGAGAAGAATCATGCTAGGGCCTCAACAATATAGTTTTGGATTATCTCTTTTGTCTTCTACTTCTTGTGTTGTTTTTTTTCATGTAGATAATGATGAAGTTTAAATCTTTCATGATGCAATTTATATTGATCTAGGATAAACAATGGATCTCAGTTGATATGTGATGTAATTTTGTTATTATCCATTTCTTATCTTGTTTGCATAGACATGTAGAATGAGACAGGGGCGATAGGTTATAATACGTAGAGACAACCCATTACAATTACCTTCATTTCCTCGGATATGAACTCTAATCATATCGTAATTGGGTAGGAGTAACCAAATATGGATTGCATATTAATTAGATGAAATGAAACATCCCAGGTCTATCATTTGATTGAAAAAACTTTATTAATTTGATTAATAGATTAGTTAAATTAGCATATTAGATAATTATTGGTAGTTTTATGACCTTGCTTTGATTTCCCGTTGATTTAGAGTAGATCTTTTGTCATTTGTTGCTCTATTTTTTTGTTGATTCATGTCCTTGTTTTTATGATAATTAATTAGATAGTTCAGGCACTCAGAGTAACAAGTAAGGTAAAAGCTACAAGTCCTTGAGGGAACAATTTCTACTTATCACTTCATTACTTTTTCAATGCGTGTACTTACACAATGTATTAATTATGCAACAGTGGTTGTGCTGTCATTTTATGCTTTTGCATTGCTTTACCTATTTATTTTTCATAGTTATCCACACTTATATACATTTTATGTGATATTTCTATTTCATTTATGCCTTCTGTTCTTACATTTATTACAATCATGGGTAGTGGTTGTTTTTCTTTTAAGACACCGAGTGGGTTTAGATCTTAGGGAGTTTTAGTGAGTGTTTCCTTCCATATAATTGAGTTAAGATGTAGTGATTTTTTTAATATAATATTTTGTTCAGCTTTAGGAATGAACCAAACATGAGATATTGTAGAATGATATCAGAGCTATGTCTTGGTAGATATGACTGGAAGATTATTTTGTTTGTGCGTGTATGTGAAGTAGTCCCTAGTCTTCGCTGACAAGTATGTTGTTTTGGTCTTTTTGTATTATTTGTGTTTCTCATTTACGTATCTTTTTGTGGTGCTCTTAGTAGGAGGTTGATAAATGTAGTGAGCAGGACTCGTTGGACTTTTTGATGACGTCAACACCAACTAGAGTTTTGAGTTCAAGGGCGGCTTCTAGTGGTAATGGTCTAGGAGGCCTACTAGTTATGTCGTTGGAGGAGGAGAAGTTTGTTAGACTATTTTCAGTGACATGCAAGTATACATGGTCGTAACAAGTAATATAATGATAAAATCGATTATCGTCCCACAGGGAGATGAATTTCCTTCAATTAATTAAAGAAAATAAAATGAAGAATAAAGCAAAAACAATTGACTTTAAGAAATCTAACTAATAACTTTAAATTAAAAAAGAGTTATAATAATAAAACTCGTTCTAGAGTCGAATTTTCCTTAACATCAATTTAATCTTCATCGAATCTTACTCTTATCTTTTACTCCCTCGGATTGTCGATATAGGATAATTATATGACATGGTGGCTCCCGCTCCTTCATGCTTCTATTATTTTGCCTCAATTTCTACCTCCCGGTGATAATTGATTAACCAACAAAATAATGCATTAAGAATTGCCTTACAATCGCATACGGTGTTGTGCATCTTCCGACCACAACGACAAACAAGTCAAAAGACTCGTCGTATGATGAATTATTAATGACTAATCTAATTAATTTCTCCCGAAATCTAATTAAACCTCATGATCTAAGAAATAAGTGATCAATCTATTCTTAGCATTAAAAATATGATAATTCAAACATTCCGATTGAATAAAAGAGTAAAAATTGAATAAAAGAGTAAAAGCTTGAAATGAATTTAATTAAATCATGTTAAGTTCCATTCTTCTATAAAACGAAATAAAAGACTACTCCATAATAAAAATAGAAAACATTATAAAGAAAAACTAATTTTTATTATAAAAAAAGGAATAAAAAATTAAAACTACTACTTTCACTACACTCTGAAGCCAAGAGATGAGATATGATAACAACAAATGACCACCCCTTTATATAGAAGTGGAGATACAAGGATTCGAAGAGGGTGTTCACAAATCGACGTAGTCTAATTAATTATAATGTCCCTTCAAGTTTCCAACTGTTCGACTCCATTGGACACCATAAATTGTAGCCTTTGGGTGGGGCCAAATATCGTGACCAATCAAATCCAAAGCTTAATTTATTCATCTTTTTCTGCATTGAAACACCAAAATTAAGCATATCTAATAAAATATCAATTGAATAGAATATAACGAAAAATATCATCTAATTAATAATATTTATACCTAAAAAGTACAAAATCATATAAAAAACTTGGGTAAATATTGTATATTTTAAACACTTAACAAAGTTCTATTGGACATAAAAAAGTCATGGTATCTCAGGGTGAAGTAGAGCATCTAGGTTAGCGAGATTAGGCAATAAAATGATTGTGATAAATGATTTCATGGCAAAGGTGATGGAGATGCAGTTTGAGACGTAGTAGCAGTTGAAAGAAATACAAGCAAACACCCAACAATAGATGAGAGAAATGAGGGTTGCATTGGCGAGATTATGGAAGAGGCCCATAGAGGATGATGATAGGAGTGAGACGCCATCTTTATCTTCATGACCATCGATGCTAGTAGGTCCCTGATCTAGTAGGCCACTGGTAGTTTTGTAACCTCCACTGCCATCACCACCACCTGGGACTCCTATGACGGGTGTACCATCAGCTCCATCGACTACTACTATGCACGGTGTGACTCATGCCACACTTAACACACCCCCACACTTAAACTTTTGCACGTCCCGAGCAAAATATCATAACAAAGAAAATTTTACTACACAAAAATACTTAGTCCCCATTATGTTCTCATATGATTCTCAATCAAACCCTCAAGAGTCAACAAGAAGTCAATCAAATCAGAAATTCCCTTTCATCAATCACATTCAAAAGAAAGCTTTGTGTGTGTGTGTGTGTAAGATAATCCGTTGGTTTATCATTTTCATCTGCAACCAAGAGAATACAATCAAGCACATGCTTAAATATGTTCACCTTTCGCATTAAAAATCCTTTCTAAATGTAGGCAATGGCAATTTAATAGAATCAATAGGTCTTTATAGGTTGTAACGGGGCCAGGGGCTAGGGACCAAAAATAGGATAAACAAGATAGAAAAATCAGAGGCTAATGTGCACCCTAGCATTAAAAATCCTTTCTAAATCCTGACATACATGTTCAACAAATCCCCAAGCAATATGACACAAACTTTCTTAAATGTAGTATCAAGTTAACCTAATATAAGAAT
The DNA here is from genome assembly GCA_033002965.1 of Piper betle. Classification (NCBI taxonomy): domain Eukaryota; kingdom Viridiplantae; phylum Streptophyta; class Magnoliopsida; order Piperales; family Piperaceae; genus Piper; species Piper betle. The sequence continues at coordinate 50,751 of JAURVB010008098.1, read as the reverse complement.
TAACTATGCTTTGATTTTCCATTGACTACCTACTGCATTTTTTTCTTTTTCTTTTTTCTTACAAACCAGTGGAAGATTATTGCTTCATCTTGTGTTTACTGGTCGAGGATCATTGCCTCATCTTTTTTCATTTTTTTCAATTTCTTCTTATTTTCTCTTTTTTCTTTTTTACAAAGCAAAGTACCAATAAAGTCTACACTATCTACTCAATCACCACTCTATAACATGCAATGCCTTCCCTCTATACTACTCAAATTTTCATCCCTGTTAGAATTTAGAATGAATTCAAAACACTAGGGTGCTAGGACTCAAACAACAAGATATATTTTCAATAAAAAGGCCAAGGCTTAATAAGAGTAATCAAACAAATATGTATAATAAAGGCCATGAAATTGTGTATAGAGGATAATTTATATTAGGTAGGCTTGAAGAAAGGCCCAGACTCATCAAAAAGAAATGCCTATATCATTTCCCATCAACATGACATACCAAATATTTTGCCTCGAAAGTCGCTAGGGTAAATTCTAAAAGTCATGACCATCATGTACAATCATTATTGCAAAACATTCATTGAAATCATCTAAACCAAAGGATTGTGAAAATATTATAAGGTAGAGAACCAACTCTCGAATGCAATCTTTTACTCAGTTTATCCCTCATATCAATTAATCAAGTTTTCCCAAAAAGTAAGACTAATTCACATGCATCTATCATTGAACCAAGAGACTAAAATACCATTGCATAATAAAATTTTTACACTAAACTATACTATATATATGTGTATATCTAAATATAAACACGAGTCAAGCATGAAAAATATGCATAAAATTAAGGCATCACCCCCAAACTTAAACTAAACATTGTCCTCAAAAATAAAAATAAAGAAAAAGAAGTGAAAGAGAACTCCCTCATTTCAATTAGTTGGTGGATGATTATCATGAATAACTGAATTTGGACTTGACCCATGCTTCATTGACTTTAAATGATCGATCTCCTTGTTCAGTCTTAATTTCAATTGCACCATATGGAAAAAACTTCTGTCCAGGAGAAAATGACCAGCAACCACACCAGATGCCATGTTTGTCTACTATAGTCCAAGCAATAGCTGACTTGTGATCTTTTAGTATTTTAATCAGCTTCTCTTTCTGCAATATATTTAGCTCTGAAGATATAATAATAGAAAGAGTGTCATTAAACCCTAAGAAAATATACCTGAGATGTTTTGGAAGTTGCTTTAGCTCTAAAATAAGTGGTACTTCAATTGATGGTAGAAATTTGTGGAATGGTAGATCTGAGGTTTCCATAACTTTGAATCGTTGAGGCAAAATTGGTTGTGAATCTAATACTTTAACCTCATCCACATCAATATCTTCTTCACAAAGAGAATTTATGGATTTATGTAATGAATTACTAAACTGATCCCCTTTGCTTCCGAGTAAGCTAACCAATGTATTGAATTCATTTTCGTTATTTGGTTTTTCATCTTTTTCCTTAACTTCATTGGGCTGAACTGGTTCCTGTAAAATAATACCACTCTGGGTTGTTATAGCTTTGCAATGCTCTTGACCATCATTATTTGATTGTTTTGGTTGGCTAGGAAGTACACCCTTGGGTCGCTCACTTGGTTCCTTGTTTAATTGCACCATAACTTGTTGCATAAACTGTTGTTGTTGTTGCTGCTAATTCTGCATAAATTGTTGCATAGTGCATGGTTTGTTGCATGGAATTGAACATTTGGACCAAATTTGGTTGTTGTTGTTGCTGAAAAGAAAGTGAAGGGGGTTGATAATGCTGTGATGGTGGTGGTGGATTATTAGGGACAACAACCGATTGTGAAGAATTATTCCATGAAAAATTGTGGTTATTGCACCAGCCCGAATTGCATGTGTTGGAATAGGGATTGTTGTTCCAAATAAAGTTGCCATAATTAACTTGATTTGTTGCACATTGACCTGTAAAATGTCCTTGTCCACACCATTCACACCTTGGTTCTATAGCCTTAACTTGTCTCTGTATATTAAGAATTTGAACTTCATTAGTTAAAGCACTAACCTGAGCAGATAAAGTAGTAAGTGCATGTAATTTTAAAATTTCAGTAGTCCTCCATGGGTGCATGGCTTCTTCTTCTATTGCTTCTTGTGCTCTTCTTCCAGCGGTACACAAGTTTCTCAAGTCCTTTCAATCTTTGAATCACAAGAAGACAAGGGTGACAGTACTAATAAACAAATGATAATAAATAATAGGAGGAAGAAGACAATGATATAGTTTATTTTTTTCTTTTTTAAAAATATAATCAGACACTAAAATCTAAAAAGAAAAGAAAAACACTCAAAATTCTAATCCTAAATTAACTTAGAAAATTCGGTCTCCCCGGCAACGGCGCCAAAAACTTGTTAGACTATTTTCAGTGACATGCAAGTATACATGGTCGCAACAAGTAATATAATGATAAAATCGAGTATCATCCCACAGGGAGATGAATTTCCTTCAATTAATTAAAGAAAATAAAATGAAGAATAAAGCAAAAACAATTGACTTTAAGAAATCTAAGTAATAACTTTAAATTAAAAAAGAGTTATAATAATAAAACTCGTTCTAGAGTCAAATTTTCCTTAACATCAATTTAATCTTCATCGAATCTTACTCTTATCTTTTACTCCCTCAGATCTTATCTTTTACTCCCTCAGATTGTCGATCTAGGATAATTATATGACATGGTGGCTCCTGCTCCTCCATGCTTCTATTATTTTGCCTCAATTTCTACCTCCCGGTGATAATTGATTAATCAACAAAATAATGCATTAAGGATTGCCTTACAATCGCATACGGTGTTGTGTATCTTCCGACCACAACGACAAACAAGTCAAAAGACTTGTCGTATGATGAATTATCAATGACTAATCTAATTAATTTCTCCCGAAATCTAATTAAACCTCATGATCTAAGAAATAGGTGATCAATCTATTCTTAGCATTAAAAATATGATAATTCAAACATTCCGATTGAATAAAAGAGTAAAAGCTTGAAATGAATTCAATTAAATCATGTTAAGTTCCATTCTTCTCTAGAACGAAATAAAAGACTACTCCATAATAAAAATAGAAAACATTATAAAGAAAAACTAATTTTTATTATAAAAGAAAAAGGAATTACAAAAACTAAAACTACTTACTTTCACTAAACTCTGAAGCCAAGAGATGAGATATGATAACAACAAATGACCACCCCTTTATATAGAAGTGGAGATACAAGAATTCGAAGAGGGTGTTCACAAATCGACGTAGTCTAATTAATTATAATGTCCCTTCAAGTTTCTAACTATTCGACTCCATTGAACACCATAAATTGTAGCCATTGGGTGGGGCCAAATGTCGTGACCAATCAAATCTAAAGCTTAATTTATTCATCTTTTTCTGCATTGAAACACCAAAATTAAGCATATCTAATAAAATATCAATTGACTAGAATATAACGAAAAATATCACCTAATTAATAATATTTATACCTAGAAAGTACAAAATCATATAAAAAACTTGGGTAAATATTGTATATTTTAAACACTTAACAAAGTTCTACTGGACATAAAAAAGTCATGGTATCTCAGGGTGAAGTAGAGCATCTAGGTTAGCGAGATTAGGCAATAAAATGATTGTGATAAATGATTTCATGGCAAAGGTGATGGAGATGCAGTTTGAGACGTAGTAGTAGTTGAAAGAAATACAAGCAAACACCCAACAATAGATGAGAGAAATAAAGGTTGCATTGGCAAGATTATGGAAGAGGCCCATGGAGGATGATGATAGGAGTGAGACGCCATCTTTATCTTCATGACCATCGATGCTAGTAGGTCCCTGATCTAGCAGGCCACTGGTAGTTTTGCAACCTCCACTGCCATCACCACCACCTGGGACTCCTATGACAGGTGTACCATCAGCTGCAACGACTACTACTATGCATGGTGTGACTCATGTTCCATTACGTGCCTATGCAAGGAGTCAATGTCAATGGAAATGGGGGGAGCATTGTACCTTTGAGAGATTGGAGAAGGATCTACTCGTCTACAGGTAAGACAACCTAGTGTGTGACAAGTGGAGAAATTCTTTGATAATGGTGGTACTATGTTTGTTGCGACTCTAGATTTGGAAGAGGCAAATGAGTGGCTAATCACTACCTAAGGAGTGTTTGAGAATATGGATTGCCCCTTGGAGCTGTGGGTCTGAATTGCGAGAAGTGCTTTCAAAGGCGAAGCAAGAACTTGACTTACCCAAGAAAGTCCATTTCCGGGCGAAGGCACCTTCATAGATTGCTTGGGTGGAATTTTAAGTAGTGTTCAATGACAAGTATTTCCCACCTGAGGAGAAGAGGAAGAGAGAACTAAAGTTCGAGCAACTAGAGTAGAAAGGAATGTCTGTGGCTAAGTATTCAGTCAAGTTCATTAGCTTGGAGAGATTTGCTCTTGCCTAGTAGTCACGGAGAAGATGCAGACTGATAGATTTTATAATCTACCCTATTCGATAAAGATTAACCATGGTGAGATAATACACCTTAGATGAAGACCTCTAGAGATGAGAGAATCCATCAAACTAGGGACAAAAATGATAGGACTCATAGATTTGTTGGGAGGAAGCATAAGAAATAGAAACAAATGGATTGGGTGAGAGGAAATCCAAGAAGGAAGCCAACATTGCCATGAGAGCATTACAAGGACATCGAGATGCTCCGATTGTGCTACTTGCATATGCCAACACATTGGTGAGTGCAAACCCGATCAGGTAATGTGCTTTGGTTGTGGATATCTTGGTCACTTGAGGAGGGAATGCCCATAACCAAACTAGTAGCCATTGGTTTTGCAATCTTCCTCTAACATTGTATGCTTTGGATGTGGAAGTGTTGGTCACATCAAAAGAAATTGTCCTTCTCACACTCAGTAGGAGGGTTTGTTACCAACCCCTCAACAACATACACAATTGCCAGCTCCATAGGGATAGCAAAGGGCTCCACATGGTAGAGGTAGAGGAAGTCAAAAAGGAACCAGCAGCGACAACAGAGAGGTTTGCCTGTTGCTCTGCCTGTTGGATTGGCGGCCTAGTCAACTGCCAGGGCAATACCTACCTAAGCAAAGTGGAAAGTGTTTGCTACTAAAATTGCTATAGTTTTTGCGGATACCAAAGTTGTTGTAGGTATGCTTTTTGTTGGATCTAAACCTACTTTAGTATTACTTAATTCTAGGTGTACCCATTCTTTTGTTTCACCTATATTTGTTTATAAAGCTAGTTTAGGCATAGTGAGTCTAGGGCCGTCCTTGTTAGTGACTACTCCAACAGGTGTTGTATTCACTTTGGGGTTGTGTACATAAGAGGTCACTGTTAGCATTCAACAATGTTCTTTTGCTGCCAATTGCTTTATATTTTAAATAACTAAATTTGATGTAATTTTTGGAATGGATTGGATGGAAAATAGGGCACTAAGTAATTGTTAGAAGGAGTATTTTATAATGAGTAAGCGTTGTTGCCCTTTTCAAGGCCAAGTAAGGGATGTTTCATCCGGATGTATGGGTTATCACAAGATTTCAAAGTATATGGACTGTTTATGGTTGCCTAGGTGTCTTCTAAAAAGGAAAAATGTGGAGTATCATCTATTCTTGTTGTTCATACTTTTGAGGATTTATTTAGAGAGGATATTACAATGTTGCCTCTGGAGTGAGAAATTGAATTTACCATTTATCTTTTTTTGAGGATAGCTCCAATCTCAAAAGCTTCACACTGTATGCCACCATATGGATTGCAAGAATCAACGACTTAATTGTAGTCTTTGTTGAACCATGGATTTATTCAGCCAGTGTGTCATCGTAGGGAGCTCCATTTTTCTTTGTGATGAAGAAAAATTGAAGAATGAGGAAGTGCATCGATTATAGAATTCTTAATCATGAACTATTAAGAATAAATATCATATTCCCCATATTGATGATTTGTTTAGCCCGTAATCCTTAGCAGTGTTATTCTCGAAGAACAATTTGAGATCGGGGTATCACCAAATGAGGATTAAGGTCGAATATGTGTCAAAGATAGCATTCAAAATTTGGTATGAGCTTTATGAGTTTTTTGTGTTACCTTTTGGGTTGGCTAATGCTCTTGCTCTGTTTATAGACTTGATGAATAGAGTGTTTAGGCTATATTGGGGTCAGTTTGTCATTGCCTTCATTGATGACATATTGATCTATTATTCTTTAAAAAATAAGCATGAGTGGCATTTGAAAATTGTGTTGTAGACCTTGAGATATTACAAACTGTACGCTAAGTTCTCATAGTGTGACTTCAGACTTAAGAGGTAAATTTTCTTTATCATGTTGTTTTTGGTGTAGGAATAGTTGTTCATCCTGCCAAAATTAATTTTAAAGTGGGAGCCACTGAACATGGCTACCAAGATTTGAAGTTTCTTCGGGATGGCTAGATATTAAAGAAGATTTATCCAAGGTTTTGCTTTCATAGCATCTCCTCTTACCAAATTGACTAAAAAAGAATAGATATTTATTTGGATTGATAAATGCTAGCAAAGTTTCCAAATCTTGAAGGAGAAGTTGACTTTGGCACCAGTATTGTCATTGTTGGTTGGGTATGAAGATTTTGTTGTATATATCAATGCATCCCACATTTGGCTAACAAGGTGGCTAATGCATTGAGTCATCATCCAACTCAACCAAGAGATCGAGATATTGTGACTATGATGACTTGATGAACAATAACACCAACTATCGTTAGTAGAGTTAGATTGGCATAGGTGAGATTATTGGTGAGGGTGTACATGATTGTTGAAGCAGTAGAGGATGTAAATGATGTGTATCCAACATCTAGGTTCCCGTTTCAATAGATAGTGCATGAGTTTCAGACTTCTTTGAGTTAAAATTTCAAGGACAAAATTTCTATAAGGAGGGAAGGTTGTTAAACTTGTGACTCGAGTCAAAGTTTTATATTCATGAAGCGGTCAGTTTATCCGTTGGTTTGAGTTGGGTCAGTTTCAGAACACGTGCGCTAAGCCGAGGCCGATCGCGCGTATGAGTCATGAGGGATCACATGGACCCAAGTATATGATGATAACATCAGTAGCACAACAGGAAAATGAGTTATCAAAATATACAATAGTATTCCAACTTATTTATTTTTTAATTTATATAGTAGGCCGTAGATTAGATTTTAGGTCATTTATTGGGTTAGGACATATTATTTGTTATTTTTGGGTGGGTTAGTAGGCTTAGAGTATGTCATTTGAGTTAGGATTCAATTATTATATTTTATGGTATTTTATTACATTTTATTTTATATTTTTTGGGATTTATTTCGTATTATTAGCTCGAGTCAGGAGAGAGTTAAGTCTTTATTTCAAAATTGCCCTTGTGCTGATTTTACCAAACGACCCCGACACTTCACCCCTAATCCTTCTTTCACCCTTTTACCTCTTCACCACCAAAAATTGGACCGCCGGCGGCGACCACTATCAGCGACCCCTCCACCATCCCCCTTCCCCCAACGCGCACCCCCCCCCCTTACCTTCCTCATCGTCACCTTCTTCCATCATCTTCCAGGTCCTACCAGCTACCACCCCCCTTCATAGTTGGCTCTTTGTCATAGCCGCCGCTGCGGCAGTGCTGTTGGCCACCGTCGTGGTTGACCCCATCGGCCACCTTAGATCAACTCCTTCCCATTCTCTTCTCTGCTTTTCCCCACTCTTCCCTCACCGAGCACCCCATCACTACCCTAGCCAGACTATCCCTGCATGCACAACCACCCTCACCCTTGCCCCTCTCCTCTCACCAAATAGACCCTATGAGGCCCATGCCGGCAACCCTCCCCGTCACCACCATCGACCCTACCCATTGTTGCCTCGGCCAGATGCCTTCTTCACGCCTGATCCACATGCCCTAACCCCCTAGCCCAAGCCTTGGCCATGTCCTCCTTGGTTGATCAATAGTCACTCCGATGGTAGCCGCAACCATCATCGCCGTCTTCGGGAATACCGTCGTCGCAGTCATCATCGCCATCATTAGTGCTAACAATTACGTATAGATCCCAAATAATTTAGTTTGATGTCATTTCATGATTGATGATAATAGAATGTGAATTAATATAAAGATCAATGCTTTAGCCGATATTGAGATGGAATTGTAGGTGCAAAATTAAATTGAATAAGTTTAACATGTTATTGACGATAGATAGTTGATAACACGTTGAATGTTATTAGGGTAATTCGAAACCCTAGATATTTGTTATTAGGTAAATGTTAATTGATATGGTTGTTGATAAATTTGTGATAATAAAAACAATGTAAATGAATATGAGAGATACATATGAGTGAGTAGTTATTTAATAAATTTGCCATGTGATTTGTATAGAGATTAATGTCGCTACCTGAATTTAATTAGTGTTGTATGATTGTCATGAATTGGTATAAGTAGAATACTTATCTAAATATGACCAGGCAAATATGAATTGATAAACTCGATTATATGTTTGAATGTGCATAAATGTGACACCTGAACTTAATTAGTATGATTTGATTGTTAATGAATTAGCTTATAGGGGTTGTTGATTGACATATTATTGACATGATTATGATATGGATGAGATTTATGTTAAATATGAATTGATGTGTGGGATGCTAGGACTATACTATAATAGTGTTGGATGTCTTTAATTGGATAGTGTGATGTGATTAGTGTTGTATATCTCATATGACCTGAGCAAGATCAAATATATTCAGTTATAGCATTCATGCATCATGTTGGGCATTAACATGTACTTTTGATGTGTTGGTACAGAGTAAGAGCTCGATCCCTAGGTAAGTGACCTCACTTGGAGCTTCTACCAAGTCAGTTTAGGACTCCCCCCTAATTTATCACTTCATTCTATGTGATTTGATTTATTATTTGTAGGAAGGGTTAAGTGGTGTTCTATCTAATCTTACTTAACTAGGGTCATTTAGCCAATAGCTTTCTTGATTAATAACCTTAGAGGATGATATCCCTTGCGTCTGATTTTGAAAACATGATCCACTGCACGTTTCCTTTGGGCCTATTATATAAACCCTTCATAGACCTATATATATATATATATATAATATTGTTTAGTTTTCAATGGCATAAGAGACTGCGAATCTGACTCGCATGTACCATGAGCGGGTGCATGTGCCAGTCACAGCAGGTTCTAGATTAGTAAATGGGTTGTTCCATTCCCGATGGATCCTAACAACTCTGCGTTTTGAGTTCCTTACACTTGGAGAAACCTAGAGGTTTATGAGTAATGTTTAGTACGGTGTACATCCAGACATGTAGTTAAAAGGGTACTGAAAGTGACTGCTTGAGAGTACTCGAACTTCGTGCTCAAGGCAAGAGATATATGGAAGATTGGAGAGGGCTTAGGATATACTGGTAGTCCCGAGGGATTACAAAAATTAGAAAATGCTGATAGAGGCATCAGTAGACCAGTCAATTTAGGATGTTATCGGGTCTATAGCTTGGTGGCTCCTCAGTAGGTGCCTTTCATCTTGTTCAACAAAAGATATAACAATGTTTTTCTTCATATGAAAGTTAGCTCTTATGGCCAATTTGATATAGCTATATTTAGGAGGATCAATAACACTTGTTATTGATGTGTTTTTATTATATATGTAGGAGATGATCAGGAATTGGATGTGCTAGCCTAGATGAGGAGCAATGATGTCTCTTGCACAAACATGTCAGACGATAGAATCTTTAGTACTTTGTTTATGATGTCATGATATTAAGAATAATGTGATGAAATGCAAGATATGATAATATGATGTGATATAATATCTACTTCAAAAGCAAAATTTCTAATGATGATATATTAATATATATGTTTTAGTGAATATGGTTTGATATTGAATATGCACATCATGAGAGTCGAGACCTAGTTTTGGAATCTAAATGTAAATGAGAATGAAGAGATGGGTCGAGGCCTAGTTTTGAGAGAATATATGGTTCAAGAATGCTTGTGTTGTTGTTTGGCTAAATTGTTTTGTGTTGAAAGTAGTTATAGATGCTTTATTATATATACATAGTTTGACAGAGTGGCACCTTATTACACTTTTAAAAGAAACTCTGTCCGTTATATTTTTAGATTTTTTTTCAAATTTATCGTGATTGTTTTTAATGTGACTTGGTTGACATGGCATTAATGTAGTATCATGTTAGGTTCCGAGCATTCCATTCATACATCATGATGATTATCTTCCACCTTAAGATGCCGAAAGTAGATCCATTCAGGTAGGTTCGGGTTAGCCGACTTAATCGGGTGACCCGTAACCTTTTGGTTTAGTTCGTGAGTGAGCCAAATTTGGGCAGTTACACTCTCATCTAGATTAACTATTAGGTTATTATGCATACAAAATTGCTTACCATAACTGATTAACCAAGCATCCATTGAGTCCAGCCTGGTATTCAACCTAGCAAAATGATTAGATAAATTTTTAGGCTTGTTCGGTTGTGATGGAATTTTGTCGGCTATAGGAACACACTCCATATGCCTATCATCATCATTATCCGATTCCAAATCACATTCCCAAATTTCACTAATAGCCTCCGAGGCTTCAGTTAGTTCCCTTTCACACTAAGCATCATCATCTTCCTCAACATTCTCAAGAAAATTAGGCTTTGGCCGAGAGCTCTTGTTAATTTGACAAGCTGACCAAGGCTCCATTGGTGTAATGGTCACTATCTACATCACTACATCTCCACACTAGTGATTAAGGCTTCTCTATTTCTTTATAAACATAGATGACAATATTGGAACATAAGGTAATTCAGATCTACCCTGATTCCTGCACCTGAACATAAGATAAAGAATCAAAATCGAAGATTAATTTGCTTTCGACTGACAAACATCCAAAGCAAACAAACTCTAAAACTGCTAAGATACACATTGGTCACCATTATCTGCCAAAATGTGAAAGCAATTGAAGTTAGATCCTTAGCATCCACCGGATTCTTGTATCTCACTTCAAATTTTAATACAACTCCATTTAGTTCGGCAGTAGATACATATCTCTGAAACAACACATCTGAAGTTACATTTTCGATTTATTTAGATTTCCTTTGAATTGGAACTCCTAAATAATCAATTGTATCATCGGCTGAGAGCCTAAATTGGGGTCCATTGATTAATCTCTGCACACAAGTTAGACTTTACCGATTCATATAATGATAAAATTTGGCAATTAATGTCATTGGAACGTTTGGTTCTAGATTTGTAAAGCCGAAAGCCATCCATGTGCTTCTAAACATTCTAAAAATCCATTCACAACAATTAAATCTTCAAGTTTCAAAGATTGTTCATGACTTGCATTCCAAATAGTAAAACAATCAAAGGATAAATCTTTATTCTCCCTTCGATAGTTGGTGGCCGAACTTGATTCCCTTGCTATCTTTTGCCTTTCGCTTGAGAGCTTGAATTTCCATCACTCCTTTGGGATGGTCCAGCTCCACCGATCATCATCAAATACATCAAAATGAATAGTAATCCGAAAGCCATTTCCTTTGAAATAAAAAATTGATCAAATTAGGTTTTAGTGAAAAACTTCTTTTATAGATCAAATCACAAAACCGATTGAATTAGAAAGCTCGATTTACAATCATTAGTAAGATGCGCAACCACGGCCTTGGTTTAGGGTCATGTATGTTAAAATAGCTAGGTTGTTACGTTAACATCGTCAGCATCAAAAGAGTTTTTGGAGGAGTTTGGAGAGGGTTGGGTGACAGGGGCATCCAAGGAGGCATAGGGTTTGTTGGTGGCTAGGAGATGGCAAGAAGGCTCTTGGGAGGGCTTTGGACAAATATTTAAGTAAAAAGAATCAAACCCAACTCTAGGTATACAGGATCAAAATCAACCTTCATATAAGTGTCTTCAAATTTCCACTTCATTTATTTATTTTCAACCCATTCGTCACTCTTACATTTCAGCACATAATATATTCCATTGACCAATTTTATTTTTATACCATTCTCCTCACCCTCTTAAAAATAAGTAGAAAAATCCTCAACATGATCACCTTCAACATTCTCTTTTAAACTCTCACACTTTTGCTCATTCTCCTTTTGAATTCATGGCTCCTCTTCTTCATCTTCTACATGCTCATCTAATTCCATGCCTCCTGATTTTGAAAGCTCAATTGAAATTCTTGACATTGCATTTCATTTAATTGCATGTGCTTGGCCCAAACATCTTCCAACTTAATATTTCCTAAGCCATCTTCAAATCCATGTAGTGACTGCACATTCCCTTGGTTCTATTAATAATTAGCACTGTTCCATCCTCTAGAGTCATAAGTATTGATAAGTTGTTCATAAGTAGAAGTGTAATATAAAAAGTTATTGAATCGGCATTTATGATTCGGGTGATTTCCTTCACAAAAATCACTAAATAGTCCATTTTGGAAAGAAAAATCATCCTTCTCGTTAAACACCTTCACCCCTACAGAAAATAAATAAATAAAATAACAACTATACAACTATAAATACAACTCTTAAAATAACAAGTTAAAAATTCTAATTGAAAAAAAAATCTATTCCCTGGTAACAATGCCAAAGGCTTGATATGAATTTTATGTATATGACAAGTGTAATTGTTATCAAGCAATATATAATGAGTAGAGTATCGTTCCCACACAAACTATTTATTTACTTAATTAAAGTTTTTAAGCTAACTTATCTAAAGTAAAGAAATACAAATTTTGTGATTTATATCTAAATTAAACTTGTAATCTAAAATTAAATCTAAATTAAAAATAAAATAGGGTCTAATCTAAAGTTAAGGTTTTTCTCAATATGAAAAAGTTATGCATGAGAATTTAATCTCTTTAAGCCAATTTAGTTGAGAAAATAATTATAATCACAGAATTAATTATTACCTTTCATGAGACACTAGAATTCCTATTAGATAATTACTACTTTTGGTGTACTAATGAACGATATTAAATCTCCTCAATGTTAGATACCCCTTTCAGTACATTACCCTTCATCAATTTAATTTAACATGTATTAAGCTTCATGAATTTCTTACTCGGGTATGATTTAAACTGAATTCATAATCTTCGTACAACTCCTACCTCAACACTTGTATTTAATTTATAGATGTATCTTATAGATCCCTTATAGATAAAATATAATCTATTTATCATTGAATTAATTATTTAACATAGCTTCTTTATGATACCTCACTATGCTTCAACAATTAACCAAATAAATAAAAGCATCAAACACGGTAAGATACAACTCTAATTAAGAAAATAACAATTAAATTCTAGTTAAAATAATTATTAAGTCATCGATTTAAGATTCATCTCATTTCTAGTATAATAAAATTTACTCGATAAAATAAAAAAATAAAACCATAAAATAAGTACTTGAACAATTCATAATGATTTAACCAATAAACAACAAAGGAAATTAAAAAATAAACTCTTTTTAAATTGCTTCTCTTTTGAATTATCTATCTCCTCTTTTTAATTCGTCTTTAAAATACCAAAAACTTTGAGAAGTGACTCTAAAGAAAAGAGAAAAAAGAGAAAAAGATATTCAATTTCGTACGTAATTAAATTTTTTATGGTTAAAAGTATTAGAGTTTTCTCGGCAGAGTCTGATTTAAACAAATTAGAATTTTCAAATTTTTATACGCACGAGCCCGCGGCCATCCTAATGCTTCTCACGTCCCAACTCTTCTCACTGTTTCCCAAGTCATGTCCAAATGCTTCAAATTTGACTGATTCAACTTCTTCCACTTTCAGGCTTCAATTGCTTTTGTCCAAATAACCAATAAGGGCCCTTTTAATTTCCAACTTAAATTGTTGTTCTTCAAATAACCACTTTGAGTTCGTTCTCCAAAATTAACAAACCAAGATTATTCCCCGTTGAATTGATATTTCTTTGTTTTCTTCCATTTTCTTCCGACTTTTCCGTTCCAATTCAACACGAATTAAAATTATATTAATATCTTAATATAACAACTAAAACTAATAATTTCAAAAAAAAAACTAAAATCACTAAAACTAATAAAAAACACTAAAAACACAATAAAAATACTAAAAAATCTCAAAAGCTAAACATCTTTGAGCAAGAAAAAATGAGTTAAATAAATGTAAAATAGACAATTATCCGACACTAATAGAACTAGGAGCTCGACAAAAGTTCAGATAACAAAGATGGTACTTGAGGGGAAGGGAAGCTTGACCGTAGAACAAAACTAAGTCATGCTTTTGGTATGGAGAATGACTTAGGATGGGAAGCAATAGGTAGGGCTGGGATGGCGAAGCCGGAGGTCAAGAGATCAAAGAGCTCTTCCCACTAGAAAAAGGTATGACTTGGGAGAGAAAATCATTAAAAATATTGAAAAGTTATTTTTTGTCATAGTGACGACTACTGGGACAATGGAGTGACAATAGAAGGTGTAAAGAAGACAAAGAGATGGTCAGTGTTGGAGATGGAGCACAAAAAGAACTTAAGATGGGGTCTTTAGATTTGGATGTGTTATTGTTCTAAACTAAGGTTTTGCCAAAAAAATAATTATTATTGTTTTGGAGAGTTTGCATGTATGTCTCTTAATTAGGAATTTTTTTCTTATTTGAAAGTAAAAAATTTGTCTACCTCCCATTTCTATAATAATTTATTTTTTTGAGCTCGTAAGTAATCGAGTTAAGTTCAAAGAGGTTCCATTGATATTTATTAACACTATTCTTTCATATAATTTATACTATAATGTCATGTATAATTAAAATATTTTAACTTTGACAGAAACATGCATAAAAGATAATTTAATCATATATATATTTATTTAAAAATATTATCATATTACAATTTTTTTTATAATTAATTAAATTTATATAAAAAGTTAAAAATAAATATGGTCTAAAATATGTTTGATACATCTTTTTATAACTACCATTAATTTCAAATTACGAAAATATCCTTCCACTGTTCTGGACGCTGGTCTTTGAGCGGACCAAAGCAGCAACATCATCCTTTGGCCCCCGTGGACCAAAAATAAACAATTCTCCCTCGCTAAAGCTCTCAAGCACGGCGCTCTCGGCGGCTCTCTGCGTGCCGCAGTTCCTCGACCCTTCTATTGGCCGCCATGAGGGCATGGCTGTCCCTTCCTCGCTCTCTCCTCGGCAAGACCCTCGTCTGGTTCTCTTCCCCCACCGCATCCCAATCTCTCTCCTCTTTCTCCACCTCCGCCGAGCGAGTCCGCAAACCCAACGAGGCAGCAATCCTGGACACCGCGAACGAGCTCTCCATCATCCCTGCTGCCGCCCTCGTGGGGCTTCGTTCGACCAAGAAGCCCCTTTCCGTCGTCCGATTCTTCAAATCCTGCGGTTTGAGCGATGCCCAGATCGCCAGACTCATCACCCGGCACCCTAGGGTGCTTTTCTGCAACGTCGACAAGGTCTTGGCCCCCAAATTCCAGCTCCTCCAAAATCTGGGCATGTCTGGCGTCGAAGTTGCCGGCATTTTGCGAAAGACCGGGCTCTTAGAGCGTAAGCTCGATACACATCTCGCCCCTCGGATCGAGTTCCTTCGCTCGATTTTGCGTAGCGATGGCGACGTCGTACAAGTGTGCAAGAAGTCGGTGTGGTCGCTAACCGCTTCTAACGAAATATGCAAGCGAATGCTGTCCGCTATTTCTATATTCAAAGAGCTTGGTTTGGCCGACGATGATATCAGAAAGCATGTTGTGAGAGATCCCCGGCTTTTCCAGTTGAAGCCTGAGCTGATCAGGCAGGCTATTAGCAGAGTTGATACCGAGTTGGGCGTTGAATATAAGTCTGGGTATATGTATTTTTATGCCGTCGCCACTCTATGCCAGCTTGATACTCCGCTTGCGGTTGCATCGAAGTTTCAGATCTTCAAGGATTATGGATGGTCCATGGGGGATATAACCACCCTGGTCAGGTGTCAGCCGACCTGTTTGCTGTGTAAGAAGGAGAAGCTTGTTATGGGGTTGGAGTTTCTGATGAGAACTGCTGGTTTGAGTCCTACCTACGTTGCTAAGCGGCCCACATTGCTGATGATGAGTATTGAGAGTCGAATTATTCCGAGATTTAATGCTTTTAGCTCCCTAAGATTGAAAAATCTGATCAGCGAAAAGAAGGGGTTCTATACCGCTGCTTGTATGTCGGAGGACTCTTTCGTGAAAAAATATATTTTGAACTTTGAGCGGGAGGCACCTGATGTTTTTAAAGCTTATCTCAATAGAATGGAGTTGGCTAAGAAGAAGTAGCTTCAGATGGCTTTTGATAGATATTGCTTGTGCAAGAACTATTTTTGTTCTGCTCGTGGTTTTGGAATGTAGAGGCTACTATGGGCATTGATCTTCTCCACCTGTCTAAGGTGTTTTGGTCATTGGTTTCTTAAATTGAGTTTGAAATGGCACCGATATTCATTCTGCTAGTGACTGCTTTGCACTTTAACTGGCCAATTTTTTGTTCTCAAAATTTTCTTCATTGGCGTATTGCTGTTGGTCGGATACTAATGCCTCGATTGAAACTAGTTACTTCATTCAAATGCATTTTTGCCAAGGTGAGTTACATGAATCACTTTCAAATATGTTTGATGCGGTGATTGTTTTTGCTCAGAATGCTGCTCTTATTTTTTCAATTCTAGGAAATATCCATGCCAATTTTTTTATTTCAAGTGTTGAAAATTTATTTTTTGTTTCAACATGAGAGATTTACAATGGCATTAGACTTTTCTATGTTCTCTTGAAAGGCTGGAATCAATGCAGTTATAGTGATTTGAGATTTTCATTTATTTTGCACTTTGTGTAGCTTTAGATTGTTGGGAATCTGGGAAGTATCTTTTGTGAGATATGTCATGTCCCGGGAAAATTTATGAACAAAGCAGGGTAGGACTTTACCTTCGAGATGCAATCTTATTGAACAATGGTGAAACTTTCTGTTGGAATGCTTTTTAGTCATAATTTTTACTCGTATTTATTATGAAATGCTACAATAATTTTTGTCAGTTAGTACTGAAAATGCATCATACGGAGACGAACACAAAATTCTTTTTGTTAATGGTATGTATATATTTTCTCAAGCAAGTATTCTTCAATTGACATGTACATCTTGCCATCTTCAGTTGTTTTTTCTACTTAAATCCAATGGATGGAAGAAAGGTATCCCCTACTTGAATTAGGCCCCATTGAGAGAATTTCACTATTATTGATTTATAATTGTATGACTTCTGTTACAAGTAGAAAATATGGATATATGATGAGGGCGTTTTAGTCATTTACTGTAGGTGTATTTGGAGGGAATATTGAAAAACTAAAAAAATAGAAAATATCAGAGTCAGCCCATGTCTCCACTTATTGGCTTCTGAGAGGTAGTGATCTAGGAAAGGGCTATTTAGGAGAGGGCTATACAGGGCCCAGAAAAAGCCGTCAAGACCAAGAGTCGAAAGCCGCCTAGAGTGAGAGCTGCCCGAGGGGCACTGGGGACGTAGCAGAGTGTGAGTGGAATGTTACAATCCTATGGTATGGGACATGGGGTTGTAGTGTTTATGGTCTTTGTCCCACATCGGGATTGTGATTAGTTGGTGAATGCTATATGAGATGGGTTGCAAGTTTCTCAAAATGACTAGTCATTTTGAGATGTACCTAAGGTCATAACAAGTGGTATTAGAGCCTATTGGTGGTGAATGCTCTAGACAAAGGAAATCACCGATAGATAATAGTGGATCCAAGCTGATTTCACAACAAATCCAAGTAGAAAGAACCAGTAGAAGATCAATGTCTAGGAGTCGTAATTGATTCAATTCCATCTTATCAACAAAACACTTCACTCAATGCTCCTCTTCGGAATCATTTTGTTAAAAGAAAACCAGTTATTTCTGCTGTTACTCATTCTAAATTCCTGAAACCGATACGGTTTGGAATTTCCTAAATATGCTGGTACTGTGGATCCAACTTACTGGATAAAACAGGCTAAGCAATTCTTTAACTGTCATGAAATTGTTTATAATGATCAAGTAGTTATGGCCACATATCATCTAGAGGGACATGCACAACTGTGGTATGGAATATTGTATGAAGAAGAAGGGGACTTATCCTAGGAAGAATTCTGTGATAGGATGTATGCAAGATTCGGAGTTAGTTAAGCGGCAACAATCTGGGACAGTTTTGGACCATTGAAGGCAATTTGAGATTCTGCTCAGTAAGACAAGGGGAGTCACTTTGGAGCAAAGAGTAACCTTCTTTGTGAATGGACTGCAAGATAGTTTGAGGTCAAGTGTACAAATTTTGTCAACCTCAGACTTTACATGCACTGTAATGTTGGCAAAAAAATATTAGCAACAGGAAGATTCACAAAAAGGATGAGAAGTTTTTGGAGTGACAAGAGAAAAATGAATTCATATTCAGTGGACACAAGAAGTCATGTCAAAAATGGAACAAATAAATCAATTGTGACAGATAAGGAGGTTGTTGGTTTCATCTTGCAATTTTCATCAGTGAAGGTTCCTGCTATGAAAAAGTTGTTACCAGTGGAGATACGATAAAGGAGAAAAATGGATTATGTTTTACTTGTGATGAAAAATATGAACCCTGGCATAGATGTAAGAGATTATTTATGTTGGATACGTATACGGTGGAAGAATTAAAGTGTTTAGAGGAAAATAATGGAAGTGACACTCTTAATCTAGATCCTGAACCTGAAATTTCTCTGCGGGCTGTTAATGGAGGGATAGCACCTTATACTATGAGAATGATAGTACAAATCAATGGGATATCTGTGATTGCCGTACTAGATATGGGAAGTACTCACAACTTTGTGAGTTAAGAGGTGGTTGAGCAATTACAAATTCCTCATTCGTTGACAGGGTTAGTGAATGTTAAGGTGGCAAGTGGTAAACAAATGAATTCAATGGGTTTATGTCAACAGGTACCATTGTTAATACAAGGTTTGGAATATTCTAGACCTAAATGATTATGATATTGTTCTAGGAACGAAGTGGTTAAAACTGTTGGGACCACTTTTATGGAATTTTACAGAGCTCAGTTTGAGCTTCCAGTGGAAGAATGTAAAGGTGAGCCTAAAAGGTCTTCACTAGGAATTTTGCAGAACTCAGTTTGATCTTCCAGTGGAAGAATGTAAAGGTGAGCCTAAAAGGTCTTCACTAGGCTGAAACAAGCTCTCACATCTGCTCCAGCATTACAACTTCCTAATTGTGCCAAACCTTTTGTAGTAGAGTGCGATGGATCAGGTAGTGGATTAGGAGCAGTATTACTTCAAGACAATCATCCCATTGCATTCTTCAGCAAAGTTTTATTAGAGAAATCTGGCAGCTTTTTTCCCTATGATAGGAGTTGGTCATTGGTAATAGCTGTTGATAAGTGGAAGCAGTACTTGTTAGGGGCTCGATTCGAAGTGCATACGGATCATGAAAGTCTGAAATACCTTTGGGAGCAACAAATTACAACTAAGCAACAACGAAGTTGGTTGGTCATATTGATGGCATATGATTTTGTCATTGTCTACAAGAAGGAGTAGACAATAAGGCAGCAGATGCAATTTCTCGCTAATTTGAAGAGGACAATATAATAAACAAGGAGTCCATGAAGGTTTCTTTATTGCCCTTATTTGCAGTGGTTCCAGATTGGTTTAATACAATCAATGAAGAATATCAGAACAATGAACAACTGCAAAAGTTGATTAAAGCTACTGTCCAAAATGAGTTGAGACATGATTGGATGTACAAAGGTGTTCTTATTTTCAGAAATAAAATTTATCTGTCTGATAAATCAACTCTTCTACTAGTTATCATTGGAGAAAAGCATTCTAGTTCACATGAAGGGTTTGAAAAAACATGGATAAGGATTAGTCAGGTTTTCTATTGGAAAGGAATGACAAAGTCTGTAAAGCAATTCGATAAATCTTGTGTGATACAAACAGAAACTATGGTACCTGCGGGATTGTTGTCTCCTCTTCCTTTTCCACCAAGAGTTTGGGAGGACATAGCAATGGACTTTGTGGAGGGATTACCAAAGTCGGATGGGAAAAATGTCATTTATGTGATTGTGGACAGACTCAGTAAGTTTGCACATTTTTTACCTCTCTCTCATCCCTTCATGGCTAAGCAAGTTGCAAAAGCATTTTTTGAGAACATATATAAGCTGTATGGACTTCCTAAAACTATTGTGTGTGATAGGGATCTGGTGTTCGTATCCCACTTTTGGCAAGAGCTCTTTTGTCTACATAGAGTGAATTTCAACATGAGTTCTTACTATCACCCACATATAGATGGGCAATCTGAAGCGGTGAACAGGCGTCTGGAAATGTATCTTTGGTGTTTTTCAAGAAATTCACTTAAGAGTTGGAGCAGTTGGTTACCTTGAGTGTCCTACTTATACAATACTTCGTATCATTGGGAGAGATCGATTTTCACTGATGAAATA
Source organism: Piper betle (assembly GCA_033002965.1). Classification (NCBI taxonomy): domain Eukaryota; kingdom Viridiplantae; phylum Streptophyta; class Magnoliopsida; order Piperales; family Piperaceae; genus Piper; species Piper betle. The sequence continues at coordinate 30,292 of JAURVB010008098.1, read as the reverse complement.
TGTAAGGGGTATATATAGCTCAAGGGGAAGGGGTAGAAAAGTTATTGTTGAATAGAGATACCATGCTTACAGAAATCAAGTTTTTCTTGAAGCATGCTCAGGAGAGGATGAAAATTCAATATGATAAACATCACCGAGAACTCTCTTTTCAAGTGGGATACATGGCCTTTGTCAAATTTAGGCCATACAGACAGCATTCTGTACTATCTTGGTCATCACACAAACTTTCTCCTAAATTTGCGTACTTTTCCTGTCGTGAAGAAAATTGAAGAGGTAGCTTATGAGATAGATTTACCCCCAGAGGCAAGAATTCATACGGGCATACATGTATATATGTTGAAGAAAGCTTTGGGACGAACAGAATCTGCAGATACATTGTTACTAAATCAAGTTACAGAGCAAGGCTCTTATTAGGAGTTGCCAATTGCTCACAAAGGGAAGCCTCAATACCTTGTTCAATGGATGGGGGGATCAACAGTCCAATCAATTTGGATGGATGAAGAACTGTTGAAGCTCAAAGCTCCATCTCTATTTCTTTGAGGGCAAGGAAATTTTTATTGGGGGATGGGTTGGGGGGTCATTTTGCAAGTAGAAATATGGATATATGATGAGGGTTTTTAGTCATTTACTATAGGTGTATTTGGAGGGAATATTGAAAAACTAAAAAAAAGGGAACATACCAGAGCCAGCCCATGTCTCCACATGTCACCTCCTGTAGATAACGACCCAGGAAAGGGCTACGTACTAGAGGCCTACTGGGGGCCAAGAAAAGCCTGCAGGATTGGAATGAAAGCCGCTTGGGGATGCGGTGAGGCGGAGCGTGGTGGAATGTTAGAATCCCATGGTATGGGATATGTGGTTATAGTGTTTCCGGTCTTAGTACCATATCGGGATTGAGTTTGGTTGGCGAGTGCTATATGAGATGGGTTGTAAGTCTCTTAAAATGACTATTTATTTCGAGATGTATCAAGGCCCATAACAACTTCCATAGCTAAGTAGCTAACCATCAATTCTCAATTCAAAATTACTGTAACTGGATGGATTAATTTTAAACTCCAGTTCAGCCTACCATGATAAAGACAATGAACTGAAAAATTTGTGCAAAACATGGAACATACTATAGTCGCTATTTGCCTATTATAGATAGTGTGATGAGGTTGGGCACACAAGAACAAGAAGATGGTATGTTTCACTTGTTCTTCTAGTTGCTTAAACCGCCGTAAAAATACAAAAGCAAACCTGATATTCCCAATTTTCGGGTATATCTGGGCAACGAGGGGCTCCAAGTTACTGTAAATAAAGGAGAAGCTGTGAACGAGACCTTTTACACTTATTGCATATTGATGTTACTTATCATCACTGGTCTCCGAGTGGAGCTAATCTGCTGCCAATGTATGTTATATAACTCATGTTTTGACATGTTAGTTTGATTGTGTGACAAATCTACTATGGCTTCTTGAGCCAGTAAAAGGTTAGATGTTCTATGTTATTTTTTATGTGTACTCTTCTGTTTACTCGTGATATGTTGTAAGCTCTATATTATGGTGTTGTGTTTATGATAAACGATGATTGTTTTCACATTGGAATATGTTTTAATGATTATTGATAATGAACATTGTCGTAACATTATACTGAGATATTTGTTTATTGCTTGTTATGGGTAAATGATTTTTTAGTTAATTATTTATGAGTTTTTCATTATTTCTATTAAGATATTATTTTTATCTTCTTTACCTTATCTTTATTAAGTTAATAATAATTTTAATTTTAGTCGGTGCTAGAATGTTGTGAATTTTGATTACTATTCTAAGCATGTTAAAGTGCAAATCAATCTGTAATTTGAGATTTCTTCCTGATTTCATTCTGAGAGATTTAAATTTGCATGTTATTGATGTTGATATTATGCATAATGAGCCCCAATCTAGGGACAAGAGCTTATGATATTTTACGAGCTTTTTATGAACAAAGGGCTCTTGGTTTAACTTATTGTTTGTGACTAAAAATAATCATGTAAACAACCGTCTTTAATTTCTAAAATTCGGGAGACGCTTGATATTGAATTACATTAGTATTTTTGTAAGTAGCAGCTCGTGGTTTATTGATTATTTGCTTATGTTACCTCAATCTAATTTGCATGACTTCATAATTGAAATTTGTAATAAAAAAATGTGCAATATAATTTGTGATTACGAGCGTTGGTCAATTATCAATGCCTTAACAATGAATTAATTTTTTTGCTCAATTTGTTTATTCCTTCAATATTTCTGATCTTTTTCCAATGCCTATAAATCAATAAATCTCGATGGCCGCAACTAAATATATTGTTGGCTTGAGCAAAGACAAAACATGTACTACACCGTAATGTTCAATTAGTTCTTGATGAACATTATATATATTAGAAATTTTAAATTACATTTTGAATGTCTCCCAACTTTGAACTAGGTATAACAGGTATTTGGTATGAATTTGAGAATAATACTACAAAATACAGTGAGAAACCTGTATGCATACGCAGAGTGACAAATATACTTTGACGTTACTTTGTTCGAGTTATGCCGGAACATTTTAGTTCTAAAATTCCAAATTTTCCTTTCCTAATTTATTTCCATGTTATTAGATAATGTTTGCAGATGATAGGTAAATTTTCTTTGTGCACCACGCCTTGAGGAGCTCAAACACGCCAGGGCGTAGCAGTGAGGAGAGGTAGACGGGTGGAAGGCGGAGAAAGGGAAAGAGACGCTCGGGCTTCCCAGCTCTGGGAGACTCGACACTAAACATCCCATGCTTCCGCATGAGTCCATTGACTAACTGCCAAGGGTGTAAACCACTACGGTCGAGCAATCGGTCGTTCCGTTCCAAATCGACCAGACCTGAGATTCAAAACATATGTGAAACCAAACTTTAGTTAAAATCGAACCCAGGCCGATCAAAATATTCGGTTTGGTTTGGTTCGATTTGATAGCCTAATAAGTGAAATTTATTAATAATTTATAAAAAAAATAAATTTATTTAATTATTTAATTAAAATTATGTCATTATTTTAGTATAATTAATTAATTAATTAGTAATTTTAAATATATATTATATTTTAAAAAAATATAAATATATTATAAAACTATTATAATTTTATGATAATTAATATAAAATATATATTCTATAATATTTTTTAAAAAAATTTAATTCATTTGATTTTTTGGTTCAATTTGGTTCTAAATTGAAATATTTATATGCCATTCGACTGGGGTATTTCCCAACCAAAAACCGAACCAAACTACCCCAAAATTGAATGGAAACCAAAACTTCGGTTCAACTTTGGCTAGTTTTTCAGTTTGACTGTAACTATACTCACCCCTATACGTGCTTAATTTAATTGTCAATTAATTTGTTCAAGTTTGGTTAGTTGTGAGGTCATAGTCAAATACTTCGAGTTTAGTTTAAGCTTAATGAAACTAATTTCGAGTCTAGCTATTTGATGGTTTCACTAAATTTAAATTCAATATTTCTAATAAGATAGGTTGGACGTATTATTTAATATACCCTCAATATTAAGGAGAATTTCAAATTAAATCAGTTTTTTATTATTAATAAAATTTCCTATATAAGCCTAATTAAAATTATGCCTATTAGAAAAGACATTCCATTATGAGCCTTATTATTATTATTTTATAAATAAGACCCCCCTAATAGATGTAAGGTCATTTATTCTCTAAAGAAGACAAGTTGAAGGAGAGGAAAAGGATTTTGATGCTTTTGGCTTAAGGATTTAAGCTGTGGAAACAATTCTTCTCCAAATTGTGAGTAGAATTAGTCTGTGAGAACATTAGTTGATCTAATTTGCTACAATGTACACTTTTTGCCATTGTTTTATCCAATTCTTCATTGGTGTCAAGAGCCTCGTTAATATTATCCACGTTCTTATAATAATTCACTATTCAAACATGAGGTCTATAACTGTTTCATGCATAATTAATAATGTATCATGACTGATTTTAATAGTTTTGATTAAAAATCAAGTTTTTATGGATTGATTTCATGGAATTAAATCAGTTTAGATGTTTTACAATGATGTAATTATGAAATCTGATTAAAAGTTGATGTTACCAATTTTTTCCATTGATTGGAAACATGTAATTGATTAATCACATTTGTTTAGTCATGTTGATTTTATGCTTGATTTTATCATAGAATTTCATAATCATTTTTCTTAGTTGATGAATCATTAATAGGTCAGTGATTCACATTTGGTTTATGATAATTAAATAATTACATGATAATTATTTAATTTTTGTTAATTTTTATCATGTTGGACATCAGTTATTTGATGTTAGATTATGATTGTTGTTAATTTAGTTGAGTTTTATCAATTAATTAAGCCTAAATCTACCCAACTAAGAAAACACTAACCCTAGCCGCCAATTCCCGAGTTTGACTACAATCTCTGCAGACCCTTCTAGACTCCGACAATGACAACCTTCCACCCATCCATTTCGTATTCCAACCTCGGGAGTCCAACCTCCAACCATGTAACACTCCAATTTAGCTCGCAACGTGAACCAAGTCAAAATATGAAATCTTGGACCATTGTTCTTTATTTAAAATGAAATGTTGACCCACAAGACAGACCTAATCATTCGAGGTGTCAAATAATGAAAGGCTAGAGAGAATCTAATGCACATCCAAAACATACATGAACAATAAAAGTACTCCTAAAGTTAGGCTCATACAATTAGGACATCCTGAACACATTTCAAGTTGTAAAGGAAACTTCAAATCATGGAAAAATTCGACAAAGTCTTCCCTCTAACTACGTTGCCGGAAAATTTTTACAACCTGTAAATATATCGCATTTAGAAAAAAACAACTCAAGAACATTTCATTCATTTCATTTCAATACACAAAATCATTCCAAAGTTGTTCCACCTTGTTTACATCACATTCATAGATCATTTACAACACAATTTATATTCTTTCAGTTGTTGGTTTGCCTAGTCTTTACAGGAGCCCTTCAACCTGCAACACAAAGCCTAGAAGCTCCTCCAACCCGTATTTCTTATTATCTTCGGGTACCTACATAGGTAGTATGGTTTAGTGTACCTAAATTAATTTTATCCTTTAGTTTTAGGACTCGGAGAATTTCCACACAAAATGGTTAGACCTGCATACCCCAAAGTATATCGCCTGCAAAACAGTTCAAATACATGTTAATAGTAATCATACTCACACAAGACGATCGCAACAATTAGGTTAAAATGTCCATAGGCTCTTATTTCCTATTCAATTGGCTCACTAGCCTAGAATACTATTCGCTATATGGTCAATAAGCCTCACATGGATAATCAAGTGGCTCGCTAGCCCCATATAATATTTATATTACATGGCCTACTAGCCCTACATAAACATGAGCAAACTACGCACATAGTTACAAACAAGCCACCTTTCCCATGAGTTATTTTCTATCCTTGCATCTCTTCGACCAAACTACCACACTACATAAAAAAAATGCGCCAGTAATCAACAGGCTATCGATCTAGAAAAACTACTAGAAAACAATTCCAAACAGACATATGGACAATTCATTATCTAAGAAAAACTTCAACATGAAATCAGAAACTTCCATAACCCACATCATCATCATTAAAATACTAGAAAGTGGGCAATAGAGGTTAATCATAATCACTGAGATTAATATGCATATGAGCTAGAATACTCAATGGCAAGATGCCTATGGCCAATAGGGTATAACCTAATCACTGAAATGCATGGTCCGGAGCCGATAATCATAATCATAAACACATTCATAATAAATATTAATCGTAAAAATGAGCACCACAGGTGGGTATTGACTAAGCCCTTTGGTTGGCATTACGCACTCATCCTTCGTGTGTGCATATAAAAAATTGAAATCATACAATATGTATAAGGCTTAGGAAGGGTATCATACATAACACTAAAGTGGTTTTTGAGCTAGATCTCAATTTCCAAAAGCCGGTTTAGGGATCTCAACCTTGAAGTTTTGCTAATCTGAAAAACTCGATAAGATGGTCTGTAGGTAGTGGGATCTAATAAATAACTACTAACTACTTCTTACGATATGAAAATAAAACATTGTAGAGATAAGTAGTAGATCAAGCAAAGAGAGTTGTAATGGACTTGTGAGGTAAGCTCAACATCCTAGCTGGGTGAGCCTAATTCCAAAACCTACATCACATCCAACTGCACAACTAAAGTCTAACACTCCTACACGATACATTATTCTGTGTGTGTGTGTGTGTGCACACCAATAATAACATCTCAAACAATAGGCAACAACAAAAAAATAAATAAATAAACACTTGACACATAAATCGACAATCGATCAATAATTAAACAAATAAAGAATCCGATGATGTAACCATAAGTAAAATAATTAATGCCCTAATCATGAATTGTAATACATAAGTATGCAACTACATGCACACAATTAATAATAGTACAAACATGTGTAGGTAAATAAATAAATAAAGAAATAACTTGATAAATAATAAAATGGTAATACTAATCATGGACAATAGTAATATAAATAGTAACCACGTGTATGCAATTGAACATGAATAAAAAATATGTATGCAACTAAATATAATAAACAATTAAATAAATAGTAAATAGACAAATATATAATAGAAATGGGTAATAAAAATAATACTAATAGAAAATGCCACCACCAACAATAATAATTACTTGTATAAGCATGTATCGTATACTATAAGTAAATAAATAACAAGAATAATCGGTAAATGAATAAATAAATAAATGTGCAACTAAATAATAAATAAAATAACAAAAAATAAATCGGCTATAATATCAAAATATGCTAAATTACTTAAAAATGCATCTAAACTCACATAGAGAGTCTCAAAATACCATAAAAACTCAAAAAATAGACGAAAACGGATTGAAAAATGGCCAAAAATAGATTAGCGAGTCGGATGGAGTTGGGCCAAATCAACTCAGTTAGAGTCAACTGCTTGGGTTGCGAGGAATCGGTGGGTCGACTCAGTGGCTGGGCCGGGTCAGATGGGTCACAACGCGGACATGGCATGTGTTGGTCTGGACAATGGTCATGGACATGGTTGTGTTGGACCTCGTCGGCGGCACACTTGAACCGTCGGAGTCCATTACCTTCTGACCGAAGCAGCTCTTCCTCCAGATTATGTACACCCTTCTAGGGGGCTCGACTAACGGCAACGCACTACGTCCTAGCCTTCTCTCGCCTGAGCCTGTCGCGAGCAGGACAACTCCGGCGAGAGGCGCCCCCAAAGTGCGACTTTTCTCTCCCGTTGAGATCGTCGCCGTGAATGCTCGAGTTCCACTCCTCGTGCTTGCAAGCCGGGACAGCGGGAGCTTCGTATCGACATCTCCATGTGGGGTGGCCGCCGGTCGCCGGATTTGAGAAGTAGTTTTTTGGTTGCATCTTCGGAAAAAACTTCAAGATTTGGGACATGTTTTATCTATTGAAAAAGTCAAAATTATTTTTTCCTCATTAAAAGTAGATAGACCAATAACGAAAACATAATAATTTTTAATGATTTTTCATATAACTTAAAGTTAGAGGATAAGTGCTTAGAAGTTGCTACATCCTAAAGAGTTGTTTTCTTATGCCGAACCTTTTAAAATAGAGGTTTTGTACTCCAACCAGTCTAGAAGATGGTGTGGCTATATAAAAAGGTTAAAGTCCCGAGAAAAGTCTAATCAAGTTAAGATTGATTAAGGTGAGTCCTCCATAAAGCAACAAGAAAGAAGCATTCATTTATTTGTTAAAATAGTGATAAATAAGGGCATTGTGCTTGTCTTTTAGGATTGAGCCCAAAATTTTTTTCATTTATTAAGCGTTTCTCTTTTTGGTTCTAGAATTTATGTTGATCAATTATCATCCTTCTTGGATAATTGACTATGACACATGAAAACAATAACCGGAGACAGAGAAATATAAGTATAGTTTATGTCACATTTCACAAGAGACATAGTGGTACTTGCATGTTATTGATGAAAAGTGGCCATATATTGTGTTGCATCTAGTTCATTATGTATTAAGATATGAAGAATTCTTGTCCGTGAGAGTCCTTCGTAATAAAGAAATTTCCCAATATTTTGGTAGTCGAACATTAACCATTTATTTTTATTTTAGGAATTTTGAATTTGGTTAAATAAAATGAGTATTTATTGCTTTGAGTAGCAATGCTAGAGTGATGTGATTTGAATATATCATTAAGCACAAGAGGCCTTGATAGACCCTCTTTCACATATTATTTTGTTAATATGTGAGCAATTCTTTTCAATCAAAGCCGCGAGTAAATTTTTATTTAACTAGAGCTTAAATTCCATTACTAAGTATTTATTTTGACATCAATGACCCTTTTAGAATATGGCAAAACAAGGCATTAAAAATATATCATCACTTTCATTGGTGATTTCACACATTTGGGTATTGTATACCTTATTTTGGCATAGGTACGAAACTTTAGTTTGCTTCTAGAATTTTTGGCATATGGCTTAAAATAAAGTAAATATCAAAAATCTAAATCTTTGTGAGGTGATAGAGGTAGAAAGGATCTCTTTGATTGGTTCAAAGAGTAGTGTAAAGAAAAGGGCCTTCAATAGCAAATTATTTCTCAGTTACACACTACTGTACAATGATGTTGTAATGAAGAGAATTAAAGCCCTTTTCTTAGAAACGGTTAATTCTATGTAGGCTAATCTCAATTTTATTTTGAGATGTTACTTAATTGACTGTGCCTATACACTTAACAGAGTACCTTGTTAGTAAGTTTCTTCCATGTAGAATGAGTAAAAGACAAGTTTAAAAACCATAGCCCTTCTCATTTGGGACCCTAGGGGTTGTACGCTTATTATGTTCATGATCCTTTTAGCATTATTGGCAAGTTAGGTCCCTAGTAACTTTACTAGATACAATTAACATTCTAATCAACGGGATGTGTTTATATGTGAACAAGCTTACGGAAGAATGAGATGCCAATTTGTTTTTAAGAATAATTTTTCCTAAAAAGATAACTTTAATTTGGATCTTAATCTATTTTGAGATGTAAGATTTCAATTCCAGCAATGGTCCAATTCAATTTATTTTATGCAAGTTGAAATCATTAAGAATTTCATCTTAGTGGAAGAAAAAAGAATATTCAGATTCCCAAATAAGGACTTTGCATAGTAATGTGCATATCCTCACTCCTTGACGTCATTTTGACGCTAAGATGAAAGATTTTGTGCTTTATATATAAGCTTGATTGATTTAATCTCAAGGGGAGGATGAACCCAAGACAATCAATCTTGAATTGTCAAGTCCTGCTAGTATAAGTGGAAAAAAGTAATAGAAAAGATATGGAGTCAATGAGGATCAATAAAGTTTAGACTTTAATTGATTTTTCAAAGATGAATTGGTAGGAGAAGGTATCAACTTTAAGGAAATTTGTTTTCAACTAGTTAATTTGAGCTACCTTAGTTATCCAGTTAATGTCGATTGAAGCACATTTTGATATGAAATATATTTAAATAAACCTTAATCTGCCTATTTTGCATGGTCGGTTGGATGAATAAATATGTAATAACTTGATGTGTTGGTTGTACTAGACAATGTGAGTAAAATTTTGCTAGCTCCACATTTTAGTGTATGGTTTGGAGTAGTCACCTATATAGTCGAATTTTGTTTCTACAAAGCCATATTTTCTTATGGTTTATGATGATATTAGAATATCATTGTAAAACGTTCAAATAATTTATTTGTAATTCTATCTCTTATTGTGGATAATATTTTACTACCTGATTATAATGGTGTGTATCTCCATATTTTTAATAGATTGGTTGTCTGCAATTTTAGAATAGTAGGATATGGGTATAAAGCTAAAATTCAATGAGCATAATCATTTCAAGAGATTGTTTCTTTGTCATTAGAATCCTATACTAAAAGGATTCTTAAATGATTCATAATAAGGTCATTAGACCCAAGAAACATGGCAGCGTAAGATGGACACTTGACTAATAAATGACAAAAAATCTTATTTTTCCTACAGTTGACAGCTTTGTGTTTGTCATATTCTACACTCAACCATATGTAGCTTAAGTGGTACTTGTGAGCTGATATCATTAGCTACGAATCCAACTCATTACAAGATACGAAAGGATTTTGTGGGCACTGCAACTATTCTCTTTTTTATATAGAACAAAGAATGGTTTTACATGTTCATTGAGCTAATATTTTTTACTACTTAGTTAGAAATCAACATGTATCATTTAATCAACCATGAAAGCAGAATTTTAGCTTATGCTAAAGCAGTGCAAGAAGATGTTCAGTTATGATGAATTTTGTATTATTTGGAGATAGCCATTTCAGTTTTAGGGTATATGACTTTTTATTACGACAATAAGGTTGCGATAACTTACATTGAGTACCCGAAATATAATAATAAAACCAAACATATTGATATCTAATTTAATTTTATTAGAGACATTTTCAAATATTATAAAGTGAACTTGAAATACAAATTATACATCATTTGGTTTAAGTCTCACTAGAAAACCTAATTCATGTGATGTGGATGTGTCTCACATTAGAATGGTGAGATCACTTATCTTGATGCTTGTGTTTCAGTTATAACATTTTTTTATGGATATAGATTTATATATCATTTCATTATAATTATAATAACACACAACAAAAGTATGTTTAATGGGATGAATGACTCTGTCACTGAGTATTCATCTCTATTGCTATAGTTAGAGCAATGAGCGATGAGACATCAATACTACATGTCATATATGTTGCCTTGATAGAGATTGAGATGTGACTATTTTTTATATGGTCAATTTGGTACCCCACAATCATAAATCTCATAGATACCTAACTATTTGACTTTAGATAGATATAAAATTGATGTAACCGTGCTAAATATCTCGGGTCAATTACTAAAGTTGTGACTATTAGGCAAGAATATTCTATTAGGAATCTTCTTAGTATTATCCTATAAATAAGACCCCTAATAGATGTACCATAGCTTATTCTCTAAAGAGGATGTTGGAGGAGAGAAAAAAGGATTTTGGTCCTTTTGGCTATAGAAGGGCAATTCTTCTCCAAATTGTGAGTAGAATTAATCTGTCAGAACATTATCCGATCCACTCTGTTGCAAGGTACACTTTCTCCCATTGTTTTATCTAATTATTCAATATTTATAGAATCCTGATAGCATATGTGCTATTAATATTCAAAATAATAATATAGTAAGTAAAAGATTAAAATAGAGTGGAACATTTTGTTGACTTTTGATCTGTATTGAATTGAGCACTCATTTGTTCAAGTTTTGTCAATATTTCATCGAGTTACTTTATCAAGCCAAGCATTGTTTAAGCTAATATGATTCCAAGCACAAGTTTAAGACAAACTAACTCAAGCACGTTTTGCTCGTGAGGTGGCTTGGTTTGATAGCACCCTCATAAGAAGCCCACTTGGATCTGTGATTTAGTGTTTAAGCTATTGTTCATGAAGTAGACTGACCTAAGTAGTATGTTAACCAGTCCTATTCAACTGTTCACATGACATCCCTCAAAAAATAATTCCACATTTAATATCTATCAGGATAAGTTTTAATATATTAGTTAGGATGAATGTATGATCTTGAACTTGGTTAATCACTTTTGAAGAGATGACTAAGCCTTTCAATTTACACTAATTATGTTGGGCTATTTCAAATGGTATCAAAGCCAATCTGAGACTGTGTTGGATGAATGGTGGCCTATCTGGTAGATTTAGTTAGGCTCAAGAGTCATAGAAAGTGTAATATCTATCCTCTTTGCCAATATTACTAAGTTTATTTTTCCTTCTCTTGAATAGAATATAGCCATAGTGAACTCTTTATTTTTCAGCACATAAATTTTTTTTGTATAAGTTAGTTGAGACTAATGAAAGATGCTTCAAATTATATAATTATGTGTCAATTATATTGAGTTTTGCTAAGTAAAACCTGTCTAACACTCAAACATGGAAGGGGACAAATGGTCAAGTAAATCTCTAGAGATTAGTTATCAGACAAGCTTTTACCTTTTGGTGGACAAGTTGGACGCGGTCACATACGAATTAATTCCATATCCGTAATGGCAAGCTCGACTAGTTTTCGAATCTAATGTATGGACTTAGGTACTTATTTACACGATTAGGTGATTTAAGTAGAAGTCTAGCATTACTAGTTGATCAACGGTCGAGTTTTGCCCTAGGATAAGAGTCGGTCATTGGATGTGGACATGTTGCCACTTAGGTGTTGTGGACAAGGTTTAAGGGTAGATTAATCCGTATAGATTATTTAGAGGATGTTCTAATGCGAGTAGAAGATCTGGACTATATAAGGACATAGGAGGATGACTTGCATTATTTGTAATTTGAAACCCTAGCCGCCCTCTCTCTCTTGTGGTTATCTTCTCTCTCTAGCTGATCCTCTCTCTACCTTGGGTTGCTTCGTGAGAGTTTTGGTGCAAAGTTCTAGGCTTTTTCACTAAAGAAGAGGCTGCTAATTTCAATTAAAAGATGTAATTAGTGTAGATTTGTAAAACCTTAGCTTTGGGTAAGGGTTTTACCCGATTCGTTCTTTGCCTGGTTCTGGTCAGTTTTGAGTCAGTTCAAATTTGTTCAAACTAGACCAGCTTTCAGACCATGAATATGAGGCCTAGATGGATATATGTGTATGTTATAGATGTTGAGTATGCTCACTATACAAATGATAACTTCAGTTATGCTACACGAGAGCATGAGTTATCAGTGTAGACACGATGTGTACAATTTTTTTTTTTTGCTTGTGTTAGCCTAGGGTTTTAGGGCAAGATTTAGGTCATTGCAACATTTAGTATCCATTTGAGCTTTTTTAAGGTACCACTTTTGAAGACATCATAGGTGTTTTAGACTAGTGAATTGCCCCTATAGTCCCATTTTGATTTGAGTCTCAAATTTTTGTCCGAATAAATTCAAGGTTTTAAGGCCCATTTAGTTTTCTCACCTCAATTTTGATCAGTAGAGTCTCAATTAGGCTTCAAGTTAGTTTTAACTTTTATCGGCGTAGATCTGAGCTTTTTGTACACACACACACACATATATATATATATTGCATATACCCTAAGTGGGCCCCACTAAGTCCACAAGTTGTCGGGCTTCCAGATCGTGCCACATGGCAAGATCAGGATCATTTAGCAAAAGTCGAAAAAAACCTAGCTTTCCTCTCCTACTATTTTGGATTTTCATGTAAAACCCACGATTCGAGTTAGGGTTTTATATTCAGAACCGGTCGGGTCGACCGTTATTTTTTCGAGTTGAGTCAGTTTCAGGACACGTGTACCGAGCCGATGCCAGTCGCATGTATGAGCTATGAGGGTCATGCGTACCCAAGTATATGATGATAACGTCATGAACACAGCAAAACAGAATGAGTTATCAGATATATGAGAGTATGCCAGTCATTTTTTTTATTTTTATATATAGTGGATCGTAGAATTAGTATTAGGCTGTTTACCGCGTTAGGACGCGTTCGGGCAATCTGGGTGGGTTGTTAGTCATAGAGCATATCATTATAATGTTGTGGTGTTGTTTGATTTTACGGGATTTTTCCCGATTTTTATGAATTTTTTTAGGATTTAATACGACTTAGTTAATATACTTGACTCGAGCCGGAGACGAGTCAAGTAATATTTACGAGTTTGCCACCACACACACGCTCGACCTCTCCTTTCTTCTTCCCCAAACCCTCGCTCGTGTCACCCCTGTTCGCGCGCCACCGCTGCCACGGCCGACGTCGCCTGGCCGCCGATCGACGCCGCCCAGCCTGGCCACGGCGTCGCCCTGCTGCCCTGACCAGGTCTGGCCCCAATCGGACTGCCGCGACGCGAGGAAGCCACGCCGCGCCCGCGTTGCGCTTCCGTCGCCGATCCCGCCGCCGGCGACCAGCGCCGCCGCGATCGGTTGGTCGCCTCAGCACCCTCAGCCTTCCAGCGACCTTCCCCGACTTGAACGGAGGCCGTCGCCACCGTGGCCGGCCGGATCTAGCGACCCATCGCTGCCGGCTTTATTTTGCCATTTTCCGGCGAGCCGCCGCCTCCATTGGCCACGCTGATGTCATAGATGAGTCGGGCTCGCCGAGCCAGTTCCGAGGGTACCCAACACGACCACTTTCCAGCTAGTAGACGCCGCCGGATATTGTAGCCGGAAAACCACTGGAAGCTGCCGGAAAACCACCGGAAGCTGCCGGAAAACCACCGGAAGCTGCCGGAAAACTGCCAGTAGCTGCTGGAAAACCGCCGGAAAATTGGAATTTCTGGAATTCACTGGATCTTCTGCGGAGCTCACCCAGTTAGACTCGATCGAACATCGGGTGCCGAGGAGCGCCGAATTTGAGCTCCGAGACACGCGACGGAACCCTAGCTGTCGCCGATTGCCGACGACGTGAGGTATAATTACCTCCGATTGATTTCTTTAAAATTGATTATGATTGTTAGTATAACATGCTAGAATTGAATAATTGTCATGATAAACGTATGAGTATGAGCGTAGTGATGATTGCATGATGCAATTAATTGAGAATGAATAGGGAGTGATCTAATGAGGTAGATCGAGTTGAGCATGATAATCGTGTATGATGTAACTTAGGAAAAATACAATAAAATTGTCAGAAATAGGATGAGCTAGAGTTATTTTCATATTTATGGTTATTTGACGATTGATGATTTTGTGTTTAATTGTGTTGAGTTGATGCATCATTTAGTTAGCGGGCGTTAGTATTTAGTTTTGATGTGTAGGTACGGAATAGGAGCTCGCCGCCTAGGCGCGATGACACGCTTGGAGCTTCTACCAGGTCCGTTTAGGACTCGTCTGATTTACTCTTTCTATTGTATGTTTAATTTGTTGCCTGCAGGACGGGTTAAGTGGCATTTTATTGGATCCTACTTAACTTGGGCCATTTAACCGAATATTTTCCGGATTAATAACCCCTCGAGGATGAGATCCCTCGAGGTTGATTTTGAAAACAAGATCCATCAAAAATTGCCTTCGGGCCTATTACATAACTCCCTACCCAAGCCTATATATATATATAGTTTTCGTGTTTTTGTGAGACGAGAGATGGAGAAATCGACTGCACGTACCATGCAGAGGATGCCGTGACAGTCAAAGCGGGCTCTGGATTAGTGCCAGCGGACTGTTCCATTCCCGAGGGATCCTGATAACTTTGCGTTTGAGTTCCTCACACCCGGAGAACGTGGAGGTTTACGGGTACTGTTAATACAGCGCATGTCCAGACTTGTGGTTCAAAGGGTACTAAAGGCGACTGCCTGAGAGTACTCGGCCTTCGTGCTCAAGGCCAGGAGAAATATGTAGGTATGGAGAGGGCTTAGGATAAAGTTTCACGAGAAGTACTGAAAAAGAAGTGCTGTGAGTAGCACAGTACCAGCAGCAGAGCAGTAAGTTCGGGATGCTACCGGGTCTGCAGCCCAGTGGCTCCTCAGTAGTGCCCTTCAGAGTGTTCACGTGGAGTATACGATGATTTCTTTCATATGAGAGTTTGCTCTCATAGCCAGTTTGCTATAGTTATTTTCTTTTCGGACCAGTAACGCTTGTTACTGACGTTTTTCTTATATATATGTAGGTGATAAGCACGAGATGGATGGGCCGGCCAGGACGGAGGAGCAATAAGGTCTTCTGCACACACACATTGGGTGATTGAATGTTTAATGTTTTGTTATGATGTTATTTTATACACATGCTATGATTAAGTGTTTGAGCATGATGATATGATGTGAATCGAATGTTAAGACACGATAACAGAATGCAAAATATGATCAAAGTTGCGCAGCGGAAGCTTAGTGGGTTGAGACCCAAGTTTCAGAATGAATACGTTATAAATGAGATTCTTTGTGATTGTTAATGCATGCCGATATATTTATATATACATTATTTTGACAGGGTGGGCCCATAATTACACTTTTATTAGAGACTCTGTCAGTTTTACTTCAGAATTTTCATCGATTTTGCTCGTAATTGTGACGGTGTGAAAATTGGTTGCATGTCATCCATGTAGTATCCTGTCAGGGTTTTATGCATTCACACATGCATATAGCAAGTTGGATCCTCATGACGGATCGTATCTTCATCTTAAGATGCCGAGATTGGATCCGTATGAGTTAGGTTCGGGTTAGCCGACCTAACCGGGGCCTGTAACATGCCGGTTCGGTTCACGAGCGTGAACCAGATTTGGGGTGTTACATTTCAACCCTACCACCGCCGCCAATTTTGTATTGCTGCCAGCCAGTCTCCGGGCTGCCCCCGTCTATTGGACTGGGACTACCATGACCATCTCGTGGCCGGCTATTGATCGAGACCCATCACCACCACCAGCCCAACTGCAGTTGCGACCAGCAACGACATTTGTTCGCTTGTTTTCCACTGCTCCTATTGCTGCTCAAGCCGTTTCTTGCATTGTCGAGCCACCTCCGGCCAATCTGACTCCCACTACGGGCAACATTTTGAGGCAACTCCTGGCGCTCACCATGGCCGCGATAGTTGCCAGCAACATCATCACATCCGATGTATGGCTGTTTTCCAGCCAACCGACGGCCAAAGACTGTCGGTCACCACTGCCAACACCTTCCCCTCATCTTTCCTTGTTGATCGCAATCGGCGGCAGCCGCCGTCATGCCGCCATCAAAGTTTTTCGGCCACAGGCATCGCTGGCCTGGTGGTGCCTGTCTACCCGATTGGCCATTTTGTGTTAGCCACATGTGCCCTTGTCCACCTGTTTAAGTCCACCTAGCTAACCCAACCTACCATTTTATTTGACCCGAACAAAGTTAACTCGGCCTGACTTGTTTTGGTTCAGCCCAATTGATTTGGTCGCCTTTTCAGCCATTTTCTGGCCATTTTCATCTGTTTGTAGACTATTTTCATTAATTTGAGACTCTATACATCAGTTTAGATGCATATGCATACATTTTGGCATATTTTTGTTCCTATGAGTATTTTTCTTCATTTATTATTATTTTTTATATTAATTAATTAATTATTCATTATTGTTAGTTTTTTGTTATTTATATATTTATCTATTTTGATGCGTAATTAT
Source organism: Piper betle (assembly GCA_033002965.1). Lineage (NCBI taxonomy): Eukaryota > Viridiplantae > Streptophyta > Magnoliopsida > Piperales > Piperaceae > Piper > Piper betle. The sequence continues at coordinate 13,160 of JAURVB010008098.1, read as the reverse complement.
ATGAATATTTATCATTATTAATGATGTAATTATTTATTAATATTTTTCTTAATTATGTTTAGCTTATTTAATTTGATTAATTAACTAATTATTATTTATTTACTCACACACTTTCTATTATTTACTCTCGTTTATGCATGTTTACATATTTGATAATAATATTAATATTATTTATGATTAATTGTTATCAATTATTTCTTCCATTATTTATTTATTTATCAATTTTGCTTACTCGTGTATGCATTAATATCTACTTGCGTTTAGTCTCATATTTATTTAGTGTTAATTATATTAGTATAGTAATTCATTAATGATATTTTATTTATTTTACGTATTTGCTAGTCATCCATACTTTGAATTTTGCGATAACCCACAAATCGAGACAAAATATCCCTTTCTTATCCTTGAAAAGTGCAACGCCGTCTACTGTTTCTAAAATGTACCTTCTTCTTCTTACAATCAATCAACACTCTACTTTTCCGACATCCAATCCATCCTAAAAATCACATCAAATTCTACCATCTAGAACACAAAGAGATTAACCATAGAATAGCACTATGTGATATTAATAGTAACCCTTCGTGCACATAAAGCCATAGTGGATACATGACCAGTAAGAGAGGTTATTAACAAGAATGTCCTAGACTCACCACTTCTAATCCCACTTTATCAATAAATTTGGAAGAAACAAATGAATGTGTACTCCCAAAATCAAACAATAGTAAAGCCGGTTTAGATCAAGCATGAAGCATACCTGTAACAACTTTAGTCTCTGCCAAAGCATCAACAATAGTGGTAGCAAACATCTTCCCTTTAGTTTGTGTCAATGCAGCCATGGTAAGATTTGATGGAGCAGCTGATCCAATCGATGGTACAACAGGCGCAACAACAATGGCATTCATCGCACCTTCTTATTGATGATTCTTATTTATCCTTTGACCTTCTCGATCTCTACCTTGTGGAGCCTATTACTAACCTTGTGGGGCAGGCAAATGAAACATCTACTAAGGAGCTATCAACAATCCTTGTTATTGAGTTTCAAAAGGGCAATTCATCTTCTTATGGCCGACACCTCCACGCCCAAAGCATACAATGCTAGAAAAAGATTGTTGAGTTTGTAATTACCGATTAAGTTGTGGGCATGCCTTTTTTCATATATCCTAGGTAACCACAAACAAAACACACCGCTTGATCTAGTTTTTATTTACCAAAGTGTTGACGCTTAGAAGTAGCACAAACCTGTGCATCCCAATGACCTTCTATCGCCCTCATGGAAATGTTGTACTCCTTCCTTGGTTTCCTGTCATCATGCTCCATCTGTTTCTCATACTGGTGTTTCTTTCCAGAAAATTTCTGAGTTCCAATAGTCTTGTTTCTAGTTTGATAGATTCTTTAATCTCTAGAGGCTGCACTAACCACTTCATCCAATATCTCATATTTTACAGTGGCTAGTCTCTGCTTAATAGAATAGATCAATCCCTCAAAGAATCAGTCAACTCACATCTTTTTAGTAGATACTAGACCATGAGAAAATCTTTCCAAACTAATGAACTTGGCCAAATATTTGGCAACTAACATACCCTTTTACTCCAAGTGTTAAAATTCTAGTTCTATTGTCCTCTTTTGCTAAAGTGGAAAATACATATCTTTGAACACCACCTAAAATTTCTTCCAAGTAATATCCTTAGGCATTTTCCTTTGGAAATGAACTCCCTTGGCAGAGTCCCACCAAGTCTTTGCCTTGCCTTTGAAAGCACCCTTTGCTATTCGAACCTAAAGCTCTATTGGGCAATCCATGATCTCGAACACTCCCTTAGTAATAATCAACCATTTGTTTGTATCTTCCAGGTCTAGATTCACAGCAACCATGCCACCTCCATTCTTCAAAAATTTCTCTACCTGCCACACACTAGCTTTTGCCTGTTGAGAAGTAATTCCTTCTCCAACCTCGAGGGTTCTTAAAGGAACCGTCTTTCCCCCACTTCTATTTCCATTGCCTCCTTGCACAGGTGCATGAAATGAAACATGAGTCACATCATGGGTCATAGTTGTCAGTGCAACTAGTGGTGTACTTGTCATAGGATCTTGAGGTGGTGGTGGCGATTGATGAAGTACTAGTGGTCTACTAGATAAGGGACCTATTGGCATTGGTGGTCGTGGAGGTAAGGACAATGTCTCACTCCTTTCCCCATTCTTAATAGGTCTCTTTTGTGATCTTGCCAAGTCAACCCTCATTTCTTTCATCTGTTGTTGGGTGTGTGTTTGCATTTCCTTCAATTGTTGTTTGGTCTCTAACTGTATCTCCATCACCCTTATCATGAAATTATTTATCATAGTCATCCTACTACCTAATCTTATCGATTGGGAAGCTCTAGTTCGCCCTGAGGTAGCATGAGTCCATTCCCAAGATCTATCATCATGAGGCGGAATCGAAGACTCGGGAATTGGAACATTAGGCACTTGGACATTCTCCACAAGAACCTCTTCTTCATCAAAGGCATGACCAGAAGGTTGGCTAGATCCACTATCACTATGAGCCTCCCTAGACTCAGAACTCTAGGTATTGTCAAATCTCTAAAAATAGTCCCGTGAGTCCTGTTCACCATATCTATCAACTTCCAACTATTACCATCCCAAAACAAACATAAGCGCACAACAACAAACACCACAAATAAGAGCATACTTGCCAACAGAAACTATGGATGACTTCACATACACACATACTCAAAGAAATCTTCCATTCCAATCAACCAAGACATAGCTATACATACCATTCTGCTACGTCCCATGCTCGGTTCAATCTTGAACTGAACTGAAATGTTATATTTTTAATATTGCTATCTCTTAACTTAATTACATGGAAGACTACACCCACAAAAACCTCTTAAGATCTAAACTGACTTGGTGTCTTGGATGGAAGACATGCACTACTCTCAATCGCAATAAGCAAAAAGAAACAAAGGAAATAGAAACATTATTCAAAATATTATAAATTATTTAAAATCTAAGTTCTCAAAACATGGGGTTATTACATCAATATACTAAGCCAAGAGTAAACATGCTTGATGACCAAAATAACATGTAGACGACAACAACATGACGGGAGTATGCGTGTGTGCTAAGCGACACTCTAGACACACCACCTACATAAATATTAAAAGAAAAAAATGCTAGTAACAAGTTATGCAACTAGTTACCGGCTCAATACAAAATAACTATATTATCAAACTGGCATATGAACTCGGTTGATCATATTAAAATAAAATAAGAAGGGGATAATACACAACAAGAATAATCACACAATACTCAAAGGAAACTACATTTGTGTGTGACCTACAACTGATTGGGCAACACCCTTTCTCCTCTCCTCTTCAATTCTACCATGCTCGTCTCCAATGAGCTCTAAAGGCAAGCCAAGTACATTGCAGTCATGACATAGCTGCAGAATAAGGTACATGTAGCCCTATGCCTCTCTAGGTGTGAGAAACTCATAGATGCAGGGGTGAAAATCATGCACTAAGAAGAGAAAGTAGACCATTGTGTCCATCTCATCGACAATGAAACAACTGGGTTCCTCAATAGGTCATTCCCTCTGACTTACCCCTCGAAGTGGGACTTACCTGAAACAATCTCCAACGATCTCACCACTTTCAAAATTGTGAAAATATAATATAATAATAGTAGGCTTAGGTAGGGAATAATAATATTAATAGGCCTTTGGAAAGAAGGCAACTTGTGATGGATTTTTTGGTTTTTGAAAATAACTCAAGGGAACTCATCCTTGAGGATTATTAACACAATGTCTAAATGACCCCAATTAAGTGGGTTGCTGATAAAACCACTACTTAACTTGTCTTATGATATAAAACAACCCTCCCATCAGATAAGTGTAAAGTAAGAAATGAGTCCTAAATGGATCTGGTCTCCAAGCTCAAAGCAATCGACCGGTGAGCTCGAACCACGTGACCTATAAACGAACCTAACTCAACATCTAACACAATCTATATAATGCATGCATGAGAATGCATGATCAAACGAGATAAGATTAATTTAAATTAATTGTTATATATATATATATATATATATATATATATATTTGTTGGTTGCAATAGATGAATAAAAATATGACATGAATGAATGAGAAAGAGCAATAATAAAACAATAGTGAAAGGTTACCAAAATAGAAGATTTAAAAAACTATGGTATACAAGATCAAGTTTTCATATCTTGTCAAAAGTTATAGACTTTAATCAAATTTAAAAAAAAGAGAAGATGATTAAGTAACAACATACTCAAAAGAATAATGGCTCACCATAGAGTCGACGACAGAAATATGTACTTTAAAGTATAGTTGAGGTACAAGTACCTCAACGTGCAACTAACTTTGATAGAAAATTCTAGCGAACTCCAGCGGATGACAATGTTGGGAAAAATCAACAAAAAGGTTGAAGATGATAGGAATACGATCTAAAATTCAGAGTAGAAAGATGTGTTTATAAAGATAAAGTATTTCATAGAAAAATGAGAAGACAAGAAAATGAAAAGTCAATTAATCTTAGTATAGGGAATTGAATGGGTGTACATGAATGCATGTACAATTAATAGACATGACCTATCATGTGGTATAGTCTATTACTTGACATGGTGCATGAAATCTTTTTGGCTCTAATTAAGTTTTGCTTAAACAAATTTCATGACATTTGTAACGGTACAACACTAAAGAAATCTTTAAATAAGTATGAAGTCAAATTGGTCATATAAATAAAGTAAAAGACTATGAGGAAGTGGTGTGACAACAAGCCAAATGTTAACCAACTTATATATTTGATAGTATATTGACACTAAATGTAAGACTAAAACACCCCCTCCCAAACGTGTAAACAACCATATTAACTACTTCTAAAACACAATGCATGCCAAACAAAACCACACCAACAGTGTAACTACCCACTCGTTCCGAGCCATGAGCCAAGTGTTACTATAGAAAACTAAGTATCTTATAAATTAATTTTCTATTAATTTTCAAGATTTTAAATAAACCCCATGACATAAAATTTAATAACAAATGCTCAGAATAATTTAAGCCCCATGAACAGAACTGAAATCCCACTTCCATGCAAACAATCTAAAAGTATAATAACAAATAAGAAAAAAAATTCAAAAGTCTAATAATAAAGTCCTCCAGCTGTCCCAACTCTACCCATTCTTCCTTGCTCAAACCTGCGGAGGCAATTCTGCGTTAGTGATAAAAACACTATGTCATATAATTATAAGAAACAAGTTAATATATTCCACAACATCTGAATTTGAGTCTTTTAGTGATTATGAGCCTATGCCGAGCTCTTATTATGCCAGGAGGGAGGCCGCCCATCTAGCTACAATCCCATGTATGCGCACACACACTACGTAGCCCTCTGCCTGTAGTTACCGATGTTTGCCATTAAATCACGCTCTCAATATCACAAGTGCATAATGAGTTGTATTACGCCACTGCGCCTTGTCACCCCTTTCGGCATGGGGGCAGGTATTTAATCTTTTAAGAATTTTAAAGGTGTTGCCCCATGTCGGACTGAGTCAATTCTTTGTTCCCGGTTGCGCTCGGCGCATGGTGGTTGAATGTGGGCTCAGGCTGACCAAGACTCCCAAATAGGAATATATAATTTTAAGGGTGGGTGCTACCCCGTGTCGATAAGATCCAATTCTTTGACTTTGGTTGTGCTTGGCGCATGGTGGTCGAATGTGGGCTCGAGCCGACCAAGACTCCCAAATAGAAATATATAAAGTAATTATACGGATTGAAAATTTTGTTGAGGCCTATGACAAACTATCCTAATATGAATGAAACTTCTCTAAAGCCTTCCCTTTGTAAGCCAAATGTGCTCACAAACTATCCAGAAGATGTTTTATTTAACATCAATAGAATTCTCCTTTATATAAAAGAATAAGTGTAGAATTTAAGAAGTCGCTACATTAAATTTTATAGAAAAGAACGTAATCACACATAAATATATTAAACACAAACTATATGTGTGATATCGAAAAGTAAAAAATTGACTATTGAATTAGTTAAATTGCACTAATGATTCCCAATCCCAAAAGTTTTTAAAATAAAACTCAATTAAAATTATCCGGAAATACCACTGTACCGGTACTCTAAAGGTTATAAGTAAGAATTTGTAAAATTGATTCTTAAGAATTAATTTAATTAAACATTATTTATGGTTCATTCTAAGATTTACAAAACCCTAAATAAAATTACTTAATTATTTTTTGGGGTGGTTTTACAAACAGGCACACATGAGCCAAAGCCTTTCAAACCAAGGCATGAGTAACACCAACTCTCCTTAGAACGGGAGGCAAAAGCCAAGCCAAACCAAAAGGAAAATTTAGTAAAACCAAAGGTCAAACCAATTTGAATAACAAATAAAATCCTAAGCCAGAGGGAAAGGATTTTACATCTATGTCTTGAACTTCCTCACACCCAAAGAGGCATAGAGTAGATAGGTATTGTTGTGTACAATGCATGTCTAGACTTGTGGTATCAAAGGGAACTAAAGGTGAGTGCTTGAGAGTACTCGACCATTGTGGTCTTGGCCAAGTGTAATAGAGGTTTGGAGAGGGCCTAGGTTATGTGTATTCTTCCAGAGAGTGGAACTAGTTATTGCTGAGAGAGGCATTTGCCAAGAGTGGCATAGCACCACTTAAGTTTGCAATGCTATCAAGTCTATAGTTTGATGGCTCCTTAGTAGATGCCCTTAAGTGTTCCTTGGGAGATTATATATAGCTTTTCTTTCCTCATGGAAATCAGTTTCCACTTGCCAGTTTCTATTAGTTATTTTCTAGACTAGTGAAATTCGTTGCTAATGTTTTTTATATTATATATGTAGGCCTTGTGTTCCTATGTCGGGTCGGCTTTGCTGGAAAGACAGATAGATGCTACACACACTTGTGCTCAACGTGCCATTGTTTTCTTTTGTGCTTTTATATATGTTTGATTCATTTTCATGTAAATTTAGTAATGCCTTCTATTCTCGAGATGCCCAGAGGGTTGCTACAATCATTTCTATCGTCCAAGTCTTATAGATTGACTGATTTACACATGACTTGACTTGATCATAATATTTTTGATTCAGTTCTTAGGTGCACCAAAATCTGGGTGTTACAATTTGGTATTAGAGCCATATCTTGGTTGATTGAGATGGAGTTGTCTTTAATCAAGCTCGATAGGTCGTTTCCTTTGGTCTTTTTCAGACTTCTTGATTGTTTGCTGAGTTAGACTTGAGCAATGTATGTTTCAGTGTCAGCAATTATAGTGGATCTGTAGATAGATATGAGATCATGATTTTAGCGAACGCCAGCAAAGATCTCACTGGCATATCATGATTTGCTTAGAAACCCACTTTTACCTTCTACTATACTAGAGATTTGGATGAGTAAAAGTGCCCACATGTTAAGTAATTGAGTTGAATAGTGATAGGGGGTAATTAGACCACAGGGGACTATATTTTAGGACTTGCCTATCTCTTTGCATGTCATCATTTCAGTTGTCATTCCTTAGGACATGGTGTATAATGCGAGATGAAATTATTAAAGATTGTACCCATTAGGAGCTTGTAGTATGGAGACGCTGAAAGAGTTACCAACACATGAGCTGGACCACTGAGTACCTTGGTCATATCCATTAGACATAGTTTGAGGTCTACTTGAAGCATAGTTGCAAAAATTGGAATCAGAATCGGAATCAGTTTTCGAAGGAGTCACTGAATCGGATCGAAACAGTCTAAATCGATCAAGAATCGGTTCAGTTGAATCGGTCTAAATCGATCGAATCGGTCATATATAATAATTTGACAATTCATCACATAAATATATAAAAATTAGGTATTGATATCATTTTGATATTATTGTGTGTATTATATTTTATGATATTTTTTTGGATTTTTTTTAAAAATTATTTGGAATTAGTTATTACATTTTACTTGAGTCGGAGTCGAGTCAACATTTAATTGTAAGAATGCCACCCCCGACCCCGCTCCTTCACCCTATTGTCGCCGCCGGCAACCTATCCCGCTAGCTCCACCCCGCCCCACCTCCCCCAGCTAGTGCCATCCCACCCGGCCTCCCCGCCGACACGCCCAGCCCCACCTCCCCCGCCTGCCCTACCCCTCCCTACCTCCCTCTATCGGCCCAGTCCCGTCCCATCTCCTCGCACCTCGCCCTGCCCCCCACCTTCCCGTTGCCTCGACCCGTCCCCTCGCCGGCCCCGCTCCGTCCCCACTCCTTGTGCTTCGCCTGCCCCGCCACCCCTTCCCATGGGTCCCGACTTTCCCACGCACATGGGCAGCGGCAGACCAACGGAGGGAGGGCAGAGGCAAGGGGCGACATCATGACGGAGTGGCGGAGGCAGACGGCCGGTGGGAAGGGGTGGCGGCGGCGGCAGAGGGAGAGTAAGGGGTATTTTCGTCATTGCAAACATTTAATTCATCATTTTGCCCATGCGTAAATAATTTATTTAATATAAAACCAAGGGTATTTTAGTAAATTAGCCAAAACCGATTTCATGCCTAATTCAGCGCCAATTTTTAATCGGATTGCGCCCGATCCGATTTAAATTGGCCGATTCCTAGTGGAATCGGCCAATTTTTCCATCTATGCCTGGAAGAACTTTGACCTTTAGACAAATCCTTGTAGATTAAGGCTATAGCTATGCCAGCAGAGCCATTGGAGCACTTATAGCACAAATGAGAGTTTAGGCGAGACTTGGATAAACCACTTTAGGAGATAGCAATGGATGAGGATGAGTAATGAGGAGGACCTACATTTCCATGGGCACTTCAGTGCCTCCCTGTCTTCTGCCATCTTATGTCTGTCCCAACAACATTGTTTGCTACTCTTCACTAGATAAAGACATGAACACATCGACGATGAGGGAGACTACCTTTGACCATGAATTTAGACATTTGCCCGGATTTTTCTCGATCCGTTAGTTCGAGATTAGTGGTTGACACTTGAGAACTAGTCAGCACTTATTGTGACACCCCAATTCGGTTCACTCTCAACCTCGACCGGAACTGTTATAATAGATCGAACTACTTGTAAACCGATTAATTTAGTTGACCCAAAAACCTAAACGACTACGATATAACCCTCTCGACGTCTCAAGATGGAGAACGCCGCTAATGCACAACAATGTATGAATGAGATGCAAAACCCTAGTAGGATGCTACATGAATGTCATGATGATGGTCACACCAAAAATAATTAAAATAGCAAACAAAATTCACGCAAAATTCTGGAATAAAACAGATGGAATCTCCCTTAAAAGTGCAATAAGGGGACGACCTGTTAAAACAAAGTGCAGTACAGTATATATAAAAACAATAGTTTTCACCACAATAAGATTCAAAACATCAACACATGTCACAATCAGGGTCTTGCCCCATCGGCAAATCATGTTCGTCAAATTTGGTTCATTTTCCTCTTAGCATAGCAAATCATTCTTGAACATTTAGAACATTTCCCAAAACATTTCTAGAACATTTCTAAAACAAGTCTAAACATTTTTTACATACTACGGGCACATATACGCAGACACATACATCGCAACATCATTCAGACCACATCACATCATATGCAAAAGTTGACGCGGCGCTAGGTATGCGTGTGCAATGCAATCGCTATTCCTTCGTCAAGGTCAGCATGTTCTATTTATATTCCTCACCTACATATATATTAAGAAAACGTCAACAATGATTTTCACTGGTCCAAAAATAAGTAATAGCAAACATAAACATGAGAGCTAATTCTCATGGAAAGCAAACAATCATATATCTTCCTCAGAACTCTCATAAGGGCAACTACAGAGGAGCCATTGAGCAGCTGACTCAACATTGTCTCGATCTAACTGGTACTATGCCGCTCTTGGCAATATTTTCTAATCCCACTCTCGGGAAACCTATGTCCTAAGCCCTATCCAAACCTCCATATTTCTCCTGGCCTTTAGCATGTAGGTCGAATGCTCTTAGGCATGCGCCTTCAATACTCTTTGAACCGTAAGTCTGAACACATGCTGTACTTAATAGTATCTGTAAACCTCCACTTTGTCCGGGTGTGAAGCACTCAGATGTGGAGTTATTAGGATCCCTCGGGAATGGAATAGTCTGCTCACTAATCCAGAGCCTGCTTTGACTGGCACGTGCACCTGCTCGTGGTATGTGTGAGTCGATTCTCCTTCTCTTGTCTCACTAGCTCGATAAAATTATTTATAGGACTGGGACAAAATTTATTATAATAGGACTGAAGGCAACTTGAGGTGGATTTTATTTTCAAAATAAACTCGAGGGATCTCATCGTTGAGAGTTATTAACTTCGAAAAATAATTGACTAGATGACCCGTGTTAGGCGAGATCTGATAAATCATCCACCTGACACGTCCGTCGATCTAGAAATCAAATCACCGATAGAATGGAGCGATAAAACCTGAGAAGTGTGTCCTAACGGACCTGGTAGAAGCTTCAAGCATGTCCACGCGCCTAGGACGGCAAGCTCCTACTCCATACCTACACATCAAAACTAAATTCTAACGCCTGCTCATGAAGCATACCCACATCCTATAGCATACTCACATCACCCATGCATCAATCAACACATATCAATAATAATCAACATAAGTTTTCCAATTCTACGTTGCATTAGATTACATAACTTATTTAGTCTACCTAATTAATTCCTTAGCATTCGTTTTAATATCACACAATCACACATATTCATATTTTTGTTAACATAAAAATATCTAACACATCAATCATTCAATCCTAGCATCCTAGCATAACTTTTAAATAATTAAATTAAAATAAATTATACCTCATTCGTTGTCGACAATCGGCAATGACTAGGGTTTCGTCACACTGTTTGAGGCTCAAATTCGGCATCTTGTGGCATTCGAAGTTCAATCGGGTTTGCCCAGAGGGATTAGGCGAAAGATCTGGTGATTTTTGACGAATTTTGGTGAATCAGGTTTTCTGGCGACTCCTTCGGCGGGGCAATAGGGGGTAAGGGTCAGCACCGGCTATGGCTATGCAAGCGCTACCCAATGGGGGTGACGGCAAGGGTGGCTGTGGCAGCTGTAACACCCCAAATCCAGTCCACGCTCGTGAACTGAACCGGCATGTTACAGGCCTTGGTTAGGTCGGCTAACCCAAACCCAACGCACGCGGATCTAATCTTGGCGTCTTAAGATGAAAATATTACTTGTCATGCATGGATGAATGCACAGAATCCTAACATGATACTACATGGATGACATGAAACCTAATTACACACCATCACAATTACAATCAAAATAGATGAAAATTCTAAAATAAAACAGACAGAATTTCCCCTAAAAGTGCAATTAGGGTCACCATGTCAAAATACTATATATAAACATATATGCAAACATGTATCTATATATCACACAACTTCATTCACACAATTTGATATATTGTTTACTCGCTCTAAAGCTTGGGTCTCAACCCACCATGCTCCTGCTATGCAATCTATTCATGTTTCACATTTTGTCATTGTGTCTAAGCATTCAATCATGTCACATCATCATATCTTTACATTTAATCATATCTTATCATGTCTTAGCATTTCACAACATTCACAATATAATAGCATCATAAATAGAATATTAACCACTCTATCAACTGACATGTGTGCAAGCGACAATACTGTTCCTCCGTCCAAGCTGGCTCTTCCAACTCGTGATTATTACCTACATATAATATAAAAACTCGTCAGTAACAAGTGTTAATGGTTCGGAAAATGAAATAACTATAACAAGCTGGCTATGAGAGCAAACTCTCATATGAAAGAAAACATCATATACTCCACGTGAACACTCTGAAGGGCACTACTGAGGAGCCATTGGGTTGCAGACCCGGTAGCATCCCGAACTTACTGATCTACTGGTGCTGATGTCGCTCTCGGCATTTTCTTACTTCATTTTCTGGTCTCAAATCCTAAGCCCTCTCCTTACCTCCATATTTCTCCTGGCCTTGAGCACGAAGGCCGAGTACTCTCAGGCAGTCGCCTTTAGTACCCTTTGAACCACTAGTCTGGACAAGGGTGGGGTGGGTGGGTGGGGGGCGGGGGCTAGGGTCCAGGGGCGGGGTGGAGTTGACTCGTGTTCAACTCGAGTAAAAAATAATAACTAATTCCAAATAATTAAAAAGAAATCTAAAATATATGGGGAAATATCATAAAATATAATACACATCATAAAATAAAAATGACATGTTCTATAACTAATAACCCACTAATTTTAACTAAGTTGAAATTTTTGTATAGGATTAATTTGGACTGATTCAATTGAACCGATTCCTGACTGATTTAGACCAATTCGATCTGATTCAGTGACTTTCTTAGAAACCGATTCAGACCCTAATTCCGATTTTTGTGACTATGACCGAAATAGAGCAGACCATTGACCTATGTGTATTATAAAAAGCTTCAATTTATTTACATTGACAATAAGATAAATAAATAATGAAAATGCTCCTAACATGAAGTTATACATACTTAAAATAACATAAAATAAAATCTCACAAAACTATAAGCAATACATATCAAACAATGAGCAGTAGAGGTAGCACAAACCTAAAACTAGAGAGGGAAGACCACCCTAAGAAGCATCCAACCTAAAAGCTTACCACCCGAGGAGGCTAGAAAGGTGGAGGAGGGTTCCTACAGCTCCGAGGAGGAATAAGAAGGCCAAGGAAAGGAGAAGAAAGTTGTTGGAGGTGAGGATCGAAGGAGAAATGGTGAAAAGGTGAGGAAATGGATTAGTTTTATAAAAAAAGGGTGGTTGGCTTGGTGATGTCATAGGTAGGGGTTTTATACCTAAAGAGGTATGGGTTGGGTTATCTAAAGAGGTATGAGTTGGGTTAGATAAAGAGATATGAGTTGTGTTAGCCCAAAGCCCAAAAGCTTAGGGTTTTTAGCCTAAAGCGGACCAACGTTGAGAATTGCATTGCAGGTCCAAAAGGGGGTTAGGGAAGTCAGAAAGAATTATTAAACACACGACATGCACACAAAAGACACTCAAGGGGCACAGTCCTAGCATTTCACTAAATATGAGGCGAATGGATCAAACATGAAATAGTCGAGCATGTAGC